>VZSZ01011075.1:207943-266425 GCA_013398815.1 Ibidorhyncha struthersii
CATCTTTCATATGAGGAGAGGCTGAGGGATTTGGGTCTCTTTAGTCTGGAGAAAAGAAGATTGAGGGGGGATCTTGTTAATGCTTTCAAATACCTGAAGGGAGGATGCCAGGGGGATGGGAGCAGTCTTTTTTCAGTGGTGCCCATTGATAAGACGAGGGGTAATGGGCACAAACTTGAACATAGGAAGTTCCATCTTAACATGAGGAGGAACTTCTTTACTTTGAGGGTGGTGGAGCACTGGAACAGGCTGCCCAGAGAGGTTGTGGAGTCTCCCACTCTGGAGACATTCAAAACCCGCCTGGACGCTGTCCTGTGCAACCTGTTGTAGGTGACCCTGCTCTGGCGGGGGGGGTGGACTAGATGATCTCCAGAGGTCCCTTCCAACCCTGACTATTCTGTGATTCTGTGATTCTGTGCCGAGACAGACACAGGGCTCAGCAGGTGTGTTTGGTGAGCGTTCCTCCACCACACTGGTGGTTGCGACCTCCTGCCACGGGCATTCAACAACCTCGGTGGAGTCCCCTGCTCCAGGGCTTCCCCAGCAGGTCTCCTCAAAACCTCCTAGCTATGGCAGGAGCCCTCCCCAAAGGGGCCTGGTTCTCTGTCATTGTATAAAACTTGCCCTGTATCCATCAGTAAACGGAAGCAAAAGCCTATCTTTGCAAAAAATAAAAAGCTGTTGTTGTGTTCTGTGAAAAAACACTATCTCCTAGCACCCAAAGACACTTAACCTCCTCAGTAGTGTTCCATAGTGCCCTTTCGCATTGGAAGGATGGGTCAAAAAACCCTTAGAGATATCTTATAGGACATCTTTCTGCAGCATAAAACCTGGAGATGTCTCCTGAAAACCAATCTCTGTAAAAGAATAAAAATGGGGCCCATTTGGAGTGAAACTGTCCGCACTCATATGGTGCGCTCAGCCTGCTAGCAAATTCTCATCAGCACTAAAAATTGCTCACACATCTGGAAGAACCAGCGCAGTCATCTGAGAAGTATTTCATTCCCGAGCCACAAAGTTCTGCATTAGGCCAGTCCTTTTTAAAGACATTCCCTTTCTTTCCTCAGCAACTCTGTGAGATGCTTCATTCTGTAGTTCATTAGTCCTAGAAAAGTCTTTCTTGACCATCTCTGCTTCCAGCCCTGGGGCTGCGCAGGTTTCCTCAATGCTGCCCTGTACCCGAAAAAAACGTGTTCTCAGATATTCCTTCTGCAGTAACTAAAATACAGATTGGGCTCGCTTCTGCAAAATTAGCTTCTGGCTAATTGGGAGTTTGCAGAAGCCTCAGTCCTCCACTTTCTCACCTGATGAGAGGTGAGCTACTGGTGCTCAGTAGCTAACACCATGTTAAATCTCTGCCTTGCAGTAAGAGGACTTGTTCTCACTTTAAAAATCTTATCAGAATTTTCTCCCCAATTATAGAAGCAGAAAATTCCATGAGACTCCAGTTTATGACCTTCATAATGATGCAAAATACAGTTGTTTGAGGCAGCCAGAAGAGCTCCATTTTCCCTGCCCAAACTTTGAAAGAGAGGGGAAATAATGTCATAATACTGTGAATGCTTATGAACTCCATCTTTGGGAAGAGAGAAATTTAATCACAAAAACATGAATAATTTGACCAACTTTACATAGTTATCTCAACTATTAACAGTAAATGATTGCTCTGATATGTCAGAAAGTTTCCTTCAACTTCCCACCAATTCTCTCTAGTGGTTTTTAAATATCCTGAGTGCCTTAACACACAGCGTACCTAAATCAAACAGAATAATGGAGTAATTTAGACCTGGCAACATTTGTTGATGATGTTCATCAAAACAGGAGTTTCCAGACTCAGTAGGTATTAAGAATATCAATGAAAATGGAAATTGCACTATTTCCCACTTTTTTTTTCTGCATGAGTAAGTCAACTTTGGACTTCTTCACTACTCTTCAGCTCCTAATAATGGAAAAAAATGGAGCTTATTGTTGTTTGTTTTCTTGGAATCTCTGGATTTAAGAAGAAAGCCAAAAGCATTGTCAAGTACAATATGGTATTTTTGTATGATGAACATTTAGTTTCCAAATTAAGAATTCTAGATCAGGCATGTATAATGGTGGAGAAAATTTTCTATAGAGAAAGAGACTTTAAGTAGATTGCCTTTTCTGAAAATACCAGACAGATGAATCTGTGGAATCCAAGACCAAAATACATTGGCACTAACTTCAACGCCGATATTTTTACAATAGTAATATAATTAATTTTTGTAAATCCCTTACAGCTGTACCACCAACATAGCATAGTATTTTTAATAGGCTATTTTCAACACCTTATTTTTAGAGATGAAATTTTGATCCTGTTCTTCTGTTCTTTAGATACGTGAGCGAGAACTACTGTTGCAGAAAAGCAAAAGACTGGGTCTTTCACCAGGTGCAGAATTATTTCAGAGCAATTCTTCCCCTCCTCCCCACTCATGTAATATTAAAAAAAAAAAAGTAAAACTGAATAAAATCCTCCTATAAACACTGATTAAAAAAACTAGAGAAAAATTATGAATACATCTGAAAGATGAGACTTTTTTCCTGCTTGGATCAAAAAACTTTGTTAAGCCAGATGTGCCTAGATTATTCTTATTGCAGAGAGCCATAAAAACCTCATGGTTGTTTACTTATTTGGTGTTTGGCTTAGACATAGTCAAATCTCAAACAACAGATGATATGAGTAACAGCACCATGTTGACACAAACACACACAACAGTTTAATGAATGAACATCATCGAGGTTGAGTAGTCCAGAACTTGTCGAAGTACCAACATTAACTTTTGTTTGCAACCTCACGTTGCACACACTAGAGTCCTTATAGGATTGTGGATTATTTTTCACAGGGCTCCAGCCTTCTTCTGCCGCACCAGGTCCTCCTGAGATGAATGGGCATTGCACCTCGGGACCTCCAGGAAGCACAGGGCTGAAATCTTCAGTGTCTCTCCTGGACACAAGCAAAGAGCCGCTTATTGAAAGGCTCACAGCCCACGTGAATTCTAACAGCAGGGCAAGAGACATCAGGCTGGCACAACGATCTTCCGCACTGCCAGATTTTAGCCATTTTCTTGGAAGCAGGAAATGCCAAACCTTACTTCAGTCTCCATTTTCCAACACAGGCACAACAATATACGTTTTACCTCCCTTCAGAAGCTACTGGGGCTGTTTAAAGTTTTCTGAAACCACCCGGCAGAGACAGACGTTCACACAGACAAAAATGTAGACATCTCTAAAAGCAATAACAGGAAAAAAAAACCCATAAAAATTCTATAGTTTGTTCTTTTTCTATTTTATAGATTGGGGATCGCTTTTTTGTCTTAACTACTTGTGGCATTAGAACGTGCATACAAAAAATAGCATTTATGGTTATCAGATGTTTAGCTTTGCTTTAAGTTGGTCGGCCAACACATGTAAGCTAGCTGCTCTTTTCCAGAGTAAAGTATTCTGTCTTAATAGCTGACTTGCAGTGATTTCAAAGTTACATATATAACAGCATTATTCTTTGCCTGTTGAACAAAATGGTTTTCAATAAAAATTTCAACAAAATTAATATTTTATTCATTTATAAAGAATTGCAGCTATAGCCTTTCTTATCTCAGGAAGTATTTTTATAGTTTAAATACACATTAAGAAGTTGGGCAAACATCCCCAGATGTTTTCAGACTTGCATTATTGATTAGAAAATTATTACCCTAAGCTTAATTCCTTTAGAAGTTTTGGTGTTTTTTAGTTCTGGGGTTTATTTGGGTTGTTTTTTTGGGGGGAGGGGGGGGAGGTTTTTTTTTTTTTGTGTTTTTTTTTGTCATTCACTGGGGTAGCTGGGGCAGTATGAGACTGATTATAAAACAGAGCCTTCCTGTTAAAGTTTAGGCAGTTCATTTAGAGTATTCACAGGTCCTAAAACACCACATTTGTCAAAGCAGACTCCTAAGGAAACAGCAGCAATCAAGAGGTGTTAAATTTTCCAAGACATAAAAGCCTCTCTTCAAATCCATCTGGGTATTTCAGTGACACACTTCTCTATACAAACATAACCTTCATTTTGGCAATATCATCTCTACCAGGTCCAGTTTACCTTTGCAAAATCCCAGTACCTATCAAGTACACCCCTGGGTTTTGTAGAACTCCAGATTTCAGGAACTTAGTCCCAGGGAAGGGAAGCATTTCACATAGGCCTCTGACAGCCAGCAGCAACTCTGTGCCTTCATTCAAAACTATCTTCTGCACTTTGAGGGATGGAAGAGATTTTGAAGGCCTTTGGTTTAGCAAAGTTGGGGACAAGAAGCTTCCTTCTGGGCTTCATATCAATTGCTGGAAGAAATGACACGTAGAATCATAGAATTGTTAAGGTTGGAAGGGACCTTTAAGATCATCAAGTCCAACCATTAACCTAACCTGACAAAAAACACTTGTAAACCATATCCCCAAGTACCACGTCTACCCTTTTTTTAAACACCTCCAGGGATGGCAAATCCACCACTGCTCCCTGGGCAGCCTATTCCAATGCTGGATAACCCTTTCAGTTAAAATTTTTTTTCCTAATATCCAACCTAAACCTCCCCTGGCTTAACTTGAACCCATTTCCTCCTGTCTTATCACTAGAGAGAAGAGGTCAGTCCCCATCTCTCTACAACCTCCTTTCAGGTACTTGTAGAGAGTGATAAGGTCTCCCCTCAGCCTCCTCTTCTCCAGGCTAAACAGCCCCAGTTCCCTCCATTGTTCCTCATAAGACTTGTCCCCCAGACCCCTCACCAGCTTTGTTGCCCTTCTCTGGACATGCTCCAGCACCTCAATGTCTTTACAGTAGCGAGTGGCCCAGAACTGAACACAGCACTCGAGGTGGGGTCCCACCAGTGCCGAGTACAGGGGCATGATCACTTCCCGAGTCCTGCTCACCACACTATTCCTGATACAGGCCAGGATGCCCTTGGCCTTCTTGGCCACGGGGCACACTGCCAGCTCATTTTCAGCCAGCTGTCCACCAACAGCCCCAGGTCCTTCTCCGCCAGGCAGCTTTCCAGCCACTCCGCCCCAGGCCTGTAGCGCTGCAAGAGCCAGGCAAGCATGCCCTCATCCTACATGCAGAACTGGAGTCAGTGCATTAATCCATAAAGATGAAGACATGCATCTATCTTAAACAAAAGATCATTTTATTATCTTAATGATACTTTTGAGGAAATGCTGGTGTCTGCAGGAACACTACAAGACTGATCACTGCTACCAGACCATCAAGTGGTGGGAAGCATCACAGTGGCACCAAAGCTGCTTGTTCTGGCGGTGGGATTTTATGCACCAAGCACTCTGACTGGACAAAAAGCAAATCTTCATTCTGCATAGCAGCAGGTAACATACTACTCCAAATTGGTAAATAATTTAACAGCATAGGTATCAGAGAAATATTTGCTAACACTGACAATCACTTCCTTGTTGATGTTAGGGGATTTCTTTTCCATTCCTTCCTATGCCTCCCCAGTTCAGCTGCTTCTCTCATTTGACAATCTTCCATAGAGACACTGAAGAAAATGATACCACAAAGCATTTGGAAGAGGGAATGTTTACAAAGCATATAAATAGACTGTGCTGTATCCAGACTAATTAGTCATAAGCAAAGTAACAAAAAATGTGGGGAACTTAAAAGTATGCCAGATGACTGAAAATCCAAGTTTTATTCAGATGTTAGGGATAGGTTGCATGGTATTTACATATAGGACAAATGCCACTGCATAGTCTGAGGGCAAAAAATAAGCAGTGAGTTACATCCAGACCAAATGCATGTAGTACAGCTGAAATATCAATAGAGCCAGATGTTAATTTAGCTCACGACCCTAAAAATACATTTCTGCAATCTTATACGCAATGTGCAAGGCAGGATGTCTTTTTCCAGACTATTTACTGAAAACTGAATTATTCTGAAAGAAGAGCCTTAAAAACCTTAGAATTCTTCAGAACTTTGCCATTGCAAATAAAGCTTCTGGGGAGAATTATTTAGAAAAAGAATAGCAGGCACTGAAAATATATCTCCTTCCTATTGTGTAAGCAGCTAGCTTGCAGTGAAAAACCCTGGCCCCCTTTGCCCCCTGCTGATATGTTTTAAAAATTAATGCAGGACTCCATCAGATCAACGTTTCAGACAGGGAGGTTTTGGCTGAGCTGTAGCTAATGTCCTTGGCACATTTTAAGTAGCATATCAGAATGAGTCATCTACTTTGCTAATACTGTATTATGTTCCTGTCTCTTGTTTAGAGAAGTAATGTGTAGTAAGGGAACCTTTAAGGAGTCCGTCTCCAGTTTGGGAGACGATTACATGTACACATGCTGCGATATGTGACTATGGTCCATTAAACAGCAGCAGCTCTGAGCTTACGCACTCTATACACACCTCTCTGTTGATTTACCTCCTGTTGTCTAAAATATTAACTAATCCTCCCACCGTGCATTTCCCAGAAGAATAATACAGAAAAAAGAAAACCTCATAATTATATCATTCAATCCATTTTGTTTTTCTAAGGGTCTAAATGCGTGACGCTAACAGGAGCCTGCGGTGCTGTCTAGCTGCAGACACAGGAGCTGGTTGCAGAGGGAAGCGCGCACAGCACGGGGGGTACATCATCCTCCAGACCTCAGCACCACTCGCTTATTTTTAAGCAGAGTATCAAGTGCACGCGAAATATAACAAATGGGGATAGTTGCCATAATATATGGCAATCATCTCAGAAACTCAGTGTTTTCTTGGTCCATTGAAATCCCTTCTTGCTCTCAGAAGTGCACATTTTGCAGAGGCACATTCAGAGCTTGAGGTAAATCTGGCAGCTGGAGATTGATGCTGGCTGTGCTGTCAGTCTCTCCCCTGAATTGCTGTCTTCAGTGAGGCACTATCAGTAACACTGTGGTTCTCCATGGGATGCAAGACTCATGGTCTTGTTTCATCCCATTCAGTGGCTTCCTCATCTCCCCCAGGAACTGCCCTCCGCAGTGGTAAAATCAGATAAATATACAGTAGCAGAGTCTGGCCACGTGCAACCTTGCATCTGTATTCTCTCTCTAGCATCGTGCTGTAGCATGGACTTTCTTGACATGATTGCTTCCTTCCCAGTCTGTTATTGTGTAATTCCAAGTGTTGTAAATGCAAATAGCTTGATGGATGGTGGCACTTCAAATTGCATTGGGCTTCTTTTTTTTTGTCCTGTAGTCCATAAGTCTGAAGAGATTATCCTCCCAAACAATACCAGCTGTGTTACATTATCTTCTGTAGTTCTCAGTTATTTGGATTGACATTTCTACCACCACACTATACAGCACAGGCTCGCTATCGTCTGCCTGAGCTCACGCATCCGAAGGAGCTGCAAAGAGCAGCTACACCCTGATGATATTCCTGCTCAGTTTTAAAACAAAACCATGAATAGTCTACTAATTGGAGTTTCCTGTTTAACTCCACTGCACCTGCTGACCACGTCCCAAGAATCACTGGGAATCTCATTCTTTTGCATTCTGCTTCTCCTGCATGGAGCTCCGACCCTGTGCCTTGTGCCGCTTTCTGCTCTTTCCTCTCTGTTTGTGCTGCGCAAAGCTGTGAAGCCAGATTGTTTGGCATCTTGTTTGGTACTCTGCTTTCATCAAAAGCTGAGCTTTCCTGTGCTTCCTGTAAGGGGAAGAACACACAGAGGTAATTATGGGAGCCAAACAATTCTGTACATCTGAACACCAATTTACATAGATGCATCTTGTATGCAGCTTTGGTTTTAAGTTATGTGGTCCTTATGCAATAGCCTTATTGGAATACTTTGATAACCTCTCATAAGATTTCAGCATAATGAGAAAAGGTTTCTTTGGCACACTGATTCAGTGTTTTATCTCCTGGTTGTATGCAAGCGTAGACTTCATCTTTTTCATACTCTAATGATGTGAATTTTTTTTCCCCCCTCCCACTGGGAAGTCTTAAACTATACTGCATACCCATCTATCTTAAAGTTTCTTAAACATGTACGAGGCTATGGCAATACATATAGAGATTTAAAATACAAGGCAAAATAATTTTATTAAATTAATATTCATATTAAATCACTAAAATGTTATTTAACTTACATGCAACCCAATGGTGTCATTCAGAGGCTGAAACATGTCATGACTAACTCAAACAGAACTATGACAACATCTTTGAAACAATTTTTCCCCCACCATATCGGGGGGGGGGCAGGGTGGTGTGGTGTGTGGAAATCTTTATTCCCCTTTCCCCAGCCAGCATCTTTAAGTCAGTATAGCCAGCTGGATTATAGCTGCCCAAAATGCTTTCAAAGTGTTAGAGACAGCTCTCTCCATTCACTGGTTCTCATAACAAATCATACAATAGCTTTTATCCTGCCCTTGTACTTATGGGTTGTGGGGTTTTTTGTTTGTGTTTGTTTGTTTTCCTTCCAATAAGTTCTGACTTTTGTTGAATTACTTCTATGCAGTTTGTTGACAGTATAATTTAGTCCATGCAATTGGCTATAACATTTCCTGAAAATCTTGAATTGCTTTCCCAATGATAGGTAATGACATCCCACACCAGGGCTTTATTTTGATCCACTTTTCTTTGTCATATTTTCAGTTTTATTTTAGCTTGCAATTGTGCAATGCTGAATGTGCTACAGTAGGAATTCACCATGAGAGAGGCATAGCAAATCACTTACAAGTTCTCCACCAGACAATTTCTGTCATCCGAGTGCTGTTTCATACGTAAAGGAGTAAAATAAGTACTTACAAATAAGTTTTAGGGGATTGGTTTTAGTCTCTCAGTAGAGCAAGTCAAGCCATGCTCTGGAATGATACTCAGGAATATAGCTCATACTTTGCAAGTCTTCTTTTCAACAAGAGTGGTTAGGAATCCTTAATTTTTGCCTAAACTTGATATATTCTTGAGCCCCTTGTTTCAATGATGAAAGATGAGATTTAAGTTGGCTCATTTCAGACTCTCCTTTCCAGAGGAAAGCCTACCACAAAACAGACTAGGAGAGGCAATGGGAGAGTAAAATCTGTATGTTTTGATGGCTCAGAGAGGAGCCTGGCTGTGGTGTGGAGCCAGAGGCTCCCCACGTGCTGCCCCTGCCCTGCCATCCCCATGCACAGGCCATTGAGGTGCACACAGCCGCCTCCGCAGGCGAGAAGCCAGGACAGATATCCATTGCTCCCCACATTCACCGCCTGCCCCCCCCCACCGACGCTGGTGACACCCTCAGACAAACCTTTGCATCAGTTCAGCCAGGAGATGCAGATTGAGGGACTATGTACAATATTTCAGCATCCTATGCCGCCGGTAAAATACTTCAAGCTGCAGATTTTTTTTTGCAGCTCCAGCTCCTTGTAAGCAGCTACCCTGAAACACATCATCCTGTTTTACTTGAAGTTTATCAAGCTGGGCAAACACATCCTCTTTTCTCCAAAAAGCTACCTACTGCTTTCGCATACACAAATATTTAAGGAAAAAGTTGCAGTCTGCAATGTTCTTTTCAAAGAGACAAATTTTAACTTGTTTTCTGCAGAGGCATCTCACAGGGACATGTCTCAGCTCTTTTGCACTTTCATGTACAAACATTTTCCATAAACAGCAAATTTCCATGAGGGGAGTGAGAGGTCACTGTTTCCTGGTTGTGTTTTGGATTTACCCCCAATACTACCAAGGAGACATAACTACTTCTTCATTTCTTTGTGCCATCATGACTGAAGCAATAGCTGCCAATATGTTATCCACAGCCACACAATACCATCCGAAACGGAGTGCATTTCAGGGCAAGAAGGTTCACAAATCATTTTGGTAAAATAGTTGCCTGTGGTGCCTGTGACAGGAATAGGAAAAAAATCCTAAGAAACCACGGGGGGGGGGAACCTAGCATGAAAGTGCTAGCTGTCAAAACAGCTTCTTTGGGAAGATCTCAGAGACCATCTAAGTACAAATATTACTGAGAAGATGCTCTTCCTTCTTTGATTTCTCAGGTACTAAGAGAAGATTTTGTAGGTATATTATAGTTAAATGTGACTGCTTTAGAGAACAGTTAATTCCCCTGTTAGGTGTTACTCTGTACTGGAATAACCTTTCAGGTCTTTTTTGCAGACCTGTCATGTAAGCAAAGAAAAATTGTAAGAGTATGCTTGCCCTAAACCTTTAAGAGGTTAGTTTATAGACTCCATATAGCTTCATACAAACAGCTTCAAACCCTTTTAAATCTGGAAGAAGACACACACCTAACCTGGAAGTTCACAACATCACATGTATTTAGGAGAACATCAATCTCTTCATGAGGAAAGAGGGTTTCTCACCCTGAACTTGACAGTGTTTGCTTTCTCAGGGAGAATGAAGCCCAGGCAGTTTACTTCCAAGACCTTGCAGTGAGAGCTGCTTTACAGCTTCTTTATGGGAAGATCCAGAGACAGGTGGACTGCACTCTTAGCAGCCTCTGAGCTGAGCAGCATTCTCACCACAGAAGACCTTTGCCTGTTCCTCACATGGAGTCTCTGAACCAGGACCTTCCCTTCATGGAACATGAAAGTTGCATATGGGAAATAGCATGGAGAAAACTCCACTAGTAACCAAAATACCTCCATCTCTAAAGATTCAGAACCATATCAGGCTGACATAAAAGTGGAAAAGGGAAAACTTGAGGTTATCAGCCTGTCATACCTTGCTGCGTCTTCGGGTGAAACAGATTTGGTGGGTTGTTTTCAACGCCAGTCTGCAGGTAAAACATGTTGCCATGCCATCCTCAGGGTAACAGAGGTCAGCACCGTAAGGAGGTCTAAAACCTCCACCAGGATTGCAGTTCTTCAAATTCAGTGGCACATGTCCTGTGTGAAGGGTCACATTGTCTTTCCCAACATGTGCAGCTCACTTGGCCTGACCAACACAAGCACCAAGCAGCTGTGCTGAAACATATTTTTACTGTTCATTTCTAACTTCATCACAATGGAATAAGCACACAGGCACTACATCATCATCAGTCCTGATGGCAGAGGCCCAAAGGGCCAAGGCAGGAAGCTGTGCTGACATGAACAGGAGGAGGGACCAAATCCTGCTGTGCCTCAAGTGCTGCAGCCCAGAGTGCAGGCTGGTTCCGTGACATCCCTTTGGACACCAGAGTCAAGGGCAGATGTAATCAAGAGTACAGTTGCTACTCAGTTAAGCTGCTTACATTTTTCATGTATAGTCAATCAATCCCATCCTCACTTAAATTTGTTTTCCACTGGCCACACTGATTTCCAGGACAATATCCTAGATTTGCACTAATGAGAAGATTAGAATCAGACCTGCTGAATTCCCTGGTGATTGTCTTCATTTTTGTTTTTTTCAGCTCATGGAAAGGCATGGAGCAGACTTACTCAGGAGCCCCTCTTTGGCCAACATGTGACATTAACAAGAAAAAAAAATCAAAGGAAATATTGTCATTCCTTACAATACATTTGTAAATGAAAAAAAATTCTTTGCATCTGGCATTTTAGTTTAGCCAGCAGGTACTTCTCATCATTTTCTAGGATATTATGCTCATAATAGAAGGGTGAAAAGTGATCCAACAAAACCAGTTGACATCTACAAGATATTAAATATTGATGTCTGCCTTGGGACTTGGACAGAACTGAACTGGTGGCAATGCAAAGGAATCATCTCCCAGAATGTTAAATAGTAAAAAACACCAGAAAGTATCTAGCATAAATTACTTTTCCATTTCATTTCCTGATTCAACAACCTTTTTGAATGAATGAATGCATCTTCTTGATGAGTTTTCCAGCCTTGTTTTAGAAGGGGAAATGGAAAAGACTGTGGTTTCTGCATTAAAAGCAAGGAGAAAGCTGTGTAAGCTTTGTCATGTTTCCTCTTCATTCCAGGTAAGGTTGAACTCTGACTTTCCTGTAGGAAGTTTATTGGAATAGACAAATATTACAGATATTCTGAGAACAGCAACAGTTTGTGGCTGGTGACCTTTGCACAGATTATTTATGGAAAAAAAAAGGAAAAAAGTATCTGTGCAGGTACTATAAATAAGCCCACAAAACATGGCACATTTGAGAAGAAAATGAAGATAAGATGTTTGACTGACAGTAGACAAGACTAAGCCACATCTTACTGTGGTTTATTTTGCATAGTCAAAGGCTGCTCAAAGGGCCAGGTGCAATAGGAAGCTTGTAATGAACATTGTAATGATCAATGAATAAGCACTTTGCAGCAAGGGATTTCCACTGGTTTGTGTTCAGGGGGGTGGGGGGTGTCACCCCTTTTATTTAACTCTCAAAACCAGGACAAGCAAGATGTGTCCTTCACCATTACAAACACGACTTCCTTGAGAAGCACATCTGAGCGTCCCATAGAGACAGGGTGGAGGGGGTTCCAGTGACTGTATCTCAGAACAGGGCCATTGCACTCAGCCATCAGGACTCTGATGGGTCCCCCAGCATTGCTTTAGCAGAAAACACCATTATTCATGCTTCAAACTCCCCTTTGTATTCATATAAAGCAGCTTTACCGTAAAGGAGAATCAAGCCCAGACGTCTTTATGGAAATACTACACGGGAAAAATGCATAGCCCTACAAATATAGAAACTTTTCCTTTCTCCATCCATTTTCAAACCTGAAATCTTCCTTAGACAAAGAAAGACACATATAATTAAGGACATTGAGCTGGCTGTAGGGATGCAAATATGTAGCCCTGCTCTAAGTTAGGCCATCGAAACAGAAGTGGTAAAGTAGACCACTAATCAAGGAGAAAACCATTTATAGAAGAAAGGAAGGAAGGAGGGGGCATGACATGTCTGCCCACAGATCAAGCCGTGGCCTTGCGCCTGCAGTGGGCCCCATTACAGAAGTCACACATCATCCCCCTCCCAGCGTCCCCACAGTCTTTGCCCAGAGCCTGCCTCCTCCCAGGTGCCCTTGGCAAGGGTTGGAGGATGGGAAGAAACAGCTTTTGCATTTGGATAGGATGATCAGGGGCTCGTGTATTGCTGAAGTGTCATATCCACAGCTTCCCAGAGTCTTGCAGACAGCAGGGAGACTGCAGACAGGGTTTAGGCTCAAGTGCAAGATTTACTGAGTTCATAGAGTAGTTCAGGGAGGGTGTCACTGGCATATACGTTTTCACTGCAATACAAACTAGTTCAAGTTGTGTTTCATTGCAGGACAGGAGTTTGCAGAGCAGCAGTTCCCATGGGTTTGGTGATGAGCAGTACCCAGGTCTTTGGTGTGCAGTCCTGGGGGCAGCAGTGGGGCTGCGACGTGCAGCACTGTCCCACTCAGCCACCCGCATCTCTGCCAGCCTCCAAACACATCCAGCATATCACTAATTTTAAGTGAAATGCCATTGTATAGTGGTCACTATATAGAGCTATGAAAGACTCATGTGTGCAGCCCTTCTCCTGACACAGACCTGGCAAGTGTCACTCAGTGAGAAGGCAGAAGTTGTAGATATTTGCCATTTTCCCTTCCATGCAGGTGTCAGTGTAGGCTGACAGGGCCAGTGGAAAGCACCAAAACCAAGAGAGCTTTCAGCAATTTCTTTTACATAAAAACCTGTATTATGCAGCTGTCCCAAAGTTTGCAGTGTTTGAAGGAAATTGGTTGGGCTGAAAGAGGAGCTCTGTGCAAGTTAACCGTTTGCTGTGAATCCTGGTTCTGCTCCTGTTCCAGGAGTAAATCAAACACCTGTAGTCGAACACTAAGTGAAAGACCAGACAGATCCTGTTTGCTGTGGGATACTGGTTTCAGTACACTGGAGCTTCTGGAAGAGCCAGTCTGCTCCCACCAATGGCACAGGGGACGTAGGGATATTTGTCTCCCAACGCATTTTTAGGCTGGTTAGATGTGAAAGAGCAGACAACACCCCTGGGTAAATAGGGATGGAGGCACACTGTTGAATTGCACATTTAAAACCTTTTGCTCTCTTCTGTACACACTTTGCCTCTTCCTGAAGGCCCTGCTTTTCCAAAACACTCCTTTAATTTGAGGGCAGTTCTGATTAAATCAAAAGCAAATAAAAGTTGGGTTTCTCTGCTGCCTGAAGCCTGAGAGGGAGCAGGAGACAACCCCACGGCAGGTCATGCCTGCTCCTGCGCTGCAAGGGCACAGCAGCAGCGGGGGACACCTCCTGCCCCATAACCTCCCCAATCCCTGGGCTGCCCCAGCACATGCCCACAGCTCTGCACCTCTCCCTGTGCTCACTGAACCTCCGCCATCCACAGCCGCAACTGCGCCCTCACCCAGACACCACCAGTGCCAGGCATGGCAGGTGGCACAGAGCAGGGCAGAAAACCCACCGTTTAGCTCATTTCTTCCTACGCCTGGGACAGGTAACGCCGGGTCAGTCTTACACAGTCCCCCCCACTGCAGCGGAGAATTAAATAGCGTGCTTGGACGCCTGTGCGGGAAGTGAATAGAAGGCATGCATTACTTACTAAGAAAGGCCATCTTTAAGTAAACTTTTTATGATGCAAGTTGTCATTCAGGACAAAGCCTCCTTTCACCAAAACACAACATTTACGATCGCTCCCCTTCCCTTAGAGTTCCTCTTTCTCCAAAGATCACACTCCTCCTTTCCTATGTTACCAAAACGATACTCCCAGAACAAGCAAGTAATATATCAGCCATGCCAAAACAGTGGGAATGCTTTCCTGGAATACAGTTTCTTGCTGAGTGATGAATTTAAAGGAGGACAAGGTAAATTCACCCTTGTTTTATTCCCTGCAATAGGGAAAAAGAAAATAACATTGCTACTCCAGATTCAGCAGGTTAGTTATTTTGCAGTTCTTCATTGACCATTTCCCTTGTCTTTTCAAGGCCATGGGAGATATTTTTGCGACCAGCTCAGTAAATGGAAATACTGCTAGGGGTGAGCAGGGATGAAAGCTAACACTGTTTAGCGAGCAGTCCCAAGATTATCTTAATGCACTTACGTGCCAGTGTTTCAACTCATCTGCCACAGATCCAGTAGTGGAAGACCGATTACCCTGCTGCTGAATGCTGCCTATTCTGTTGCAACAATAGGAAAGAAAGCTAAAGATGGGCCTCACCAGGCCACGGTGTTGCGCTCTCTGCCCCTCCGCAATGTGCGTGGGGCGAGATGAGATGGGAATACTCTGCAACATGCCATACTCTCACCAGCTGCCCTCAGAGAAGTGTCTGGCCTAAAATCTAGATGTGACCCTTAGAGTTTTCTGTTGAAAGATGTAAAAGCTCATCAATATTTCTTATCAATTTGCAGGATATGATTTGTGACCTTACCGGTGAGTAACACTGCATTAAATAAGTTATCCCTGTATCTGCCTCAGCAGCCCATTTGGCCCCACATGCCTATCAGCTTTCTGAAACAAAGCTAGAACACCTTGCCTTTAAAGGCAAAAAAAATGTGTTTTTTCTAATACTGTATTCACACGAATATATTCCATATTTTTAACATGGCAAAGTCCTTAATATATCAGAATGCTTTCAGCTCCCAACAAGCTGAGCACCCGAAAATGTAGCTGAGATAGCGAGACATATCTGGAGAAAGCTTTAAATTACTTAAGCTAATTCTCACAGTGATGCAGGTTGAGACAAAAGCACTTTGGATGTGAAAAATGAGTACGTATTTCAGCAGGCAGAAGTCCAAATGCTTTGCCTGTTCGCACAGAGCTAAATCACTCAGATACAGGAGGATTTGGGGAACAGCTCTGACCCCATACATCCCCCTCAGAGCACAGTCTGTGCTGGAGACATAGACACACCTTCATTTCTCTCATCTGAGATGAGTTTCAAGACAGATTGCTGTGATTTGGTTATAATGCGGAACTTCAACACTGTGTGGTGTAGCACAACTGATTTCAGTGATGGAAACTCAGGGTGCAAAGCTGCCCACCGCCAGAACAGGCAGAAAAAGTTCTTCCATTTCATCTAACAGTTATTTTCTATGTGCCAAGGTAGTTAGCAGGAAGGATTTGGAAACAACACTGTGCAGAGTGTATTTTACCTGTTGGACAATTTTTTTTTGCTTTTCACCAGCTACAGAAATCAAAGTTTATATTTTGATTTCCTTTCACAGATACCCTACAATTGACAGAGGGGAATAAAGAGCGCATCACATGAGCAGCAACAGAGCACACACAATATAAGCACACCTCTCTTTTAGATGTTTTCCAAAGTTTTACAACAAAGTAATAACTCTGTTTTTCTTTCCTTATTCTACTCTGAGAGAGAAAGGACAGTAAAAAATGCAAGCACACACCTGCAATCCCAAGTCTATGCACAAACATTTTTCAATATTCACACATATGTCTACAGCTATAGTCCCATACAGCAGAAGAGCACTGGGATAGCAAGACAACCCATTTAACTGCATGGAATAGGTGTCTAGACATTCATATGCGAGTATCATAGCAGAAAAAGAGAAATAGTAGAGAGGAACCAGATAAGGACTCAAAGCCCCCATTTGCAGGCAAGATCAGCATTAGCAGCTGCATCCCACCAACCATCAGAGACTGCAGGATGAAGCGCATCCATTTCTCCCCAAAGAGACAAAAATAACCTCAACATCATTCTACAAAGAATCAACTTCATTAAAACACATTGACCCTACTAAGCGTGACATTCCAGCCACAACATGTAATAACAGCCTTACTGACATGGCGCTTCTCAGAGAGACACCCAGAATAGCTGCCCAGGACCAGTGTTCACCCGGCTGAAGAGCAGCAGTTCTGCAGAGGAACATCTCAGCAGCCTTCCCCCCAGCAGCAAGAGGGGGAGCTGCTTCAGGCCAGAGGATGGGGCATGAGGGGTGGGGGTATATAGGGAGACCAGCTGGTTGTTTGGGACTGGTTGTTTGGGACTGGTTGTTGCAATTAGAGACAACACATCTCAGCTGGACCTTTACCCAGGACTTCTGCTGAGGCTCTTTCTCATATAGAGGGCCATAATTATTTAATCATCAGTCTATATTTTGTGTCTTGTTCATATTTGTGTTATTTATATTTTTCTGGCTTATTGAACAGCAGCCCACATACCGGGGGTGGGAGGAAGACAGCCTTATCTCATTAAAACCATAGCACCTTCAAAAACTGCTAACACGGGGTTAAAACCTTTATCCAAACAGTCAACTTCCCTTGCCCCAGCTTTTTTTTTTTTTTTTGAGGGGGGCGGGGAATACACATATTTACATTTCTTTTGAACTTCTGAATCAAGCTGGAAGGGGTTCAAGTGCCCAAGAGCAATTTGTGGTAGCTGCTGGGAGTTAGGAAATTTGCATACACATTCCTGTTAATATGAGTAAGCAAGGAAAGAAGGCACAAACTCCACTTCTGCAAAAAGCACATCCATCTTTATGCTAAAGTGATTTATGAGGTAAAAGCATCTGCCTTTAAGCACCTTTTAAAGTAGAATTGCTAATAAAGCAGCTGTTTAGAGAGATGGATAAAGACATTGGTGTAAGCAGGTGCAGCTCTGGTTTAGTCCACAGCACGAATACGCCCTGTACCGATGGTGAACGTGGCTCGTAAACGGCGCATTCCAAAGGAGGTTCAGAATTACACCTGATGTTGGGCATCATCACAGTATCTTCCAATATGATATATGTTGTGGTACGGACGGTTTTCTGTGACCTGCAGAAATCAAAAAGGCTTCTCCTGAACGAAGTACACTGCGCTGCACTGAATGACAGCAAAAAAAGGGTCCTGCTGCATGTCCTCCAGTCCTGGGTTTGCTTAGCTAAACTGAGTCTGAGGCTGAAATAGGACAATGGGTTGATAACCCATTTTTTTCTCACTAAAGGTGACATTACTCAAAATACAATTTACTGAGGAGGTTCCTCTACTGACAGGCCACTGCGCAGTGTGCAGTAAAACCTGAAACGCACACTACACAAAAGAAGCTGTGCCCGAGCTTTTTATACAGGATCATTTTCCACCTGTGTGTTGAAAAAGCATGAGAATATTTCATGCTGGGATGTTACAAGCTTCTCCGTGGACGCGTCGTGTATCTGTGCGAGTCCTCCTCCTCGCACCACCCACCCTCGGGGTCTGGTGGTGCTGAGCACGCACAAGCATCTGCCGGGCTCTGCTGGCTGCTCTCAGAGGATGCCTTTCCACGCCAGGTGCCTCCAGCGCAGGGAGATTTACACAGTGTGTATATGACTGCCAGCTACAGACCTGATAATATCTAAACACCCACTTTTCACCTCTTTAGGTGAAATGGGTTAAGTCCATATGTTTAGCTTTTACTTTTCCACATTCTAGAGCACATAAATACACACCAGATGTGCACAAGAAGGGATGAACTCTTGTCAGCCTGTGAAAAGCTACGTCAGAGCTTGCCTTTACATTTCCAGCTGCTTCTGCGGATGCTTTTGCCGTGACTGGTACTGGCGTGGTGGCCTCCACTCACGGGGCCCTGGGGATGCAGCTCTGTGTGCTGGTCTGGTGGAGGGTGGACGTCCCTCGTCACATTTCACCATGAAGGACTTAAGAGCAGCATCTGTCCTAAGTGTAAGTGTGATACCCCAAAGATGTAGTTCACTGCAAGCTGTGCCCTTTGGGACTCAGTCTCCTAGAACTAAAGCACAAGTGAACATAAAAAGTCAAATACAGAAGATAGAAGCAATATGAACATGTTAACCAGAGTACAGAAGAGATCACAGTCTTTCCTTGGCAAGATGTTCATGGTAATTTCATGTGTCATTCTGCTGTCAATAATTATTAATGAATAGTATGAAGTATGTGAAATTTTCACTTGTTTTCTCATAGTCTTACATTTCTTTTTAGTTAGTTACTATTTGTCTAGTGAAATTAACGTCGTAGTCCATATCAGAGGACTCAGCACATTTACAGTTATTAATGTCTGTTTGGAGGACCATGTTTTTAAGTATCTGAAGATTTTAGTTTATTTTTTTAAACATTATTTTAAATTTTTTTTTTTCACCTCAGAAATAAAACATTTTTCTCTTCTTATCTTTACAGGCTACAAAACTCTTAAGGGATTCCTTCTGCTGTAAAGTTTTTTGTCAAGGGAACACTTCTTTTATTTTCAGAGCATTATATAGAAGTATTGTGCCATGCATGAGATTTTTATTCACAATAAATAATAGTTAATAAAGAAAAAAGTGCTCTAAACATAACATCAAATCATTCAAGTCAGTAAGAGCATCAACAGAAGCTGGTTTGTGCTGTTTATTACAGAGGTGTTACTGCTACTAAATAATCTGCAAAGACTCCACAGAAAAATTTTCCCTGAGCTTAGTAAATTTTAATGAGGATTTTGCTGAAAATCGGGTGTATTTAAATATAGTGCACAGTGCACGTAATGATCCTGCTTACCACAGGATACAATTAGTTAATCAAAAATACTCTAGAAACACGATCAGAGTGCCTTTATTTGACTGAGTCCAGCTGGGAACTCCACATATGTTAGGAATAAGATTTTCAGTTAATTGGCAACAGCTTAAAAGATTTGAGAAAGGTTCCTTTGCACAGGAGGACATAATCCATGTCCACAGAAAGTCATATCTAACTCACAGCTGCAGCTCCATCTTGAAGACAAGCTCCTGCTGGCTATTTCCAGCAGAGCTGGAGCTGAGGTATCTTCCACCATCACGCACCCATCCGTTTGCTTGAAGCCTTTCAGGACAGAGACTGGGCTGGCCGTTCCTCCTACACACGGAGACGTGCAAGTGGTCCCACTGCCGAGAAGCCTCTCACAGCAACCGAGTCGCTTTTCTTACATAAAACTTCTAAACAAAATAAACTCTCTTAGTAAAATAACATTTACTGGGGCCATGAGCTTATGCCAGTGACAGCATAAAGTTGCTAAGAAGGTCTAACTCAAGAGGATGTTTACACTTGAAGATTTGTTTAGCGCTTATGGTATAATTTGTGCCATATGTTCTCTTATTTACAGTTTTCCCTGCAAACCATTTTCTATTAGACACGGAGCACAAGGAACTTTCTAGCTCTGTGCCTTCCCCCATAACACACCCCTTCATTACAGCTGGGATCATCCTTCTGTGGCAATTCCTAACTGAGTAAGATGTCCATTGACTTTTTTTATCTGGTCTCTGGCAATAGAGAAAAGTTCCAGCTGATGAGCCTGATTTACTGAGATCTAATCTGACAGAACGGAGCACACATGGAATACGGAACATTAACCGGGTTTTCTGATGACCTTCCGTATTATTCTTGGGAGAAAAACCTCCTTTGGAGGCTGTTTAAAGCTGATTGCCTGGGACCCTCTGGACCGAGTCTTTTAGTAAAAAGAAGCATGTTTTGTGTTATTAATCATACTGAGATTGCAGCAGCAGTAGTAAATTAGTGAGCATAAATTGTCATAAATAGTCTGAAGTTAATGGCTGAAAATGTCAGCCACCACAGAAGGGTTTTTTACATTTCTCCTACCCTCCTTGAAGGTCTGAGTGTCGATATTTTGTCATACAGTGGAAAATCAGGGAGTAAGCCACAAAGGCATGGGGGAGAGAAGATCTGAAATGGCTGAAATCTTGGATTGACCAAGGAACTGCTTTTCTTGCATTTCTGAATGAGATTTCACTCCTGCGATACAGCAAATACTTATCAATCCATCTTGTGTCTGAGAAGGAGAGGTTTTTCCTTTACTGACAGAAGTGTATTTCTACTGGCCCTTTCTATTAGTTAATGTATTATCAAGTGGTACTCATGCAGCATTAATATCTGCGGGAACTGAATGACTCCCGGTTTTTATACCAGTTGAATTTTTAATAGTAATCCAGTAGGATTTTTTTCAGATCATATGTGAATAAGAGGGAAGCTGAGCCTTTGGTTCACTGGAGGGAATATCAGGGCCAGCAATTAGCTTTGAAAAGCCAACAGTAAGTAAATTAGACATACAACTCAGAACAAATAAACACAGAAATTTTCTGAAGTGGTTCTTCAGGCTGCCTCCATAGTGAGCGTTGATCCGATGCTTGGTGGCAAGTGTTTCTACACAGTTTCTACTGTCTTCCCACTGTACCTGATGATGGTCTTTCATCCAGCAAGCAAAGAAGTGGCACTTGTAACGGCCAGGCTTACCATGTTCGGTTTGATTTTTCTGCTTACACTTCTGCTGGACTTGCTCTTTATACATCACGTCTTTGTGCAGAGCCTCCTTCCTCTGTACCGTTCTCACTCAGAAAGAAATGGGAGACTTTTGGACTGACATCGTCCAGAGTTTTCACTTTTCCCGGCAGTGCAGGGCTTTGCCTTATTGTAAAAGAAATCCTTTTTTAAACTCCTGCTGTTCTTGAGAGCAATGTTTGCCAGCTAATAAAAAATAAAAAATGTATTGGTGGCTTTAAGTGAACACAAAAATGCAAACCAAAAGATAAAAACAAGAAAAAGTGTATCTAAAAGTCCTTTGCACGATCCCTTTTCTTTGCCCCATGACAAAAGAAGACAAAAAGAAACTACTGCTGGGTGTGAAGTTTATGTTTATTTCTCTCACATTTTAGCTTTGCCAAAAGGATAACCATGGGCTGGAAAAAGGGAGAAGTCCCACCTGAGCTTAACTGTGGTTATACTGGAACAGCGCAGGTCTGTCCTCGCTCCAGTGCTGGGCCCACTGGGAGCACTGGTTCCTCCTCAGTGCCTGGCATAGCCTCACCCTGGGTCTCTGCCTTCTGCATCCCTCTCCCTGCGCTGGCTCCTGGGACACGGTCCTGCCCCTCACGCTCACTTGCTTTGCCACCAGCCATCGTCCTGGCCAGCATTGTGTGATAATAGCACCATCATCTGCAGCTAAAAATCCCATGCAAATGATCCATGGGGCCTCTGCTGCCCTGCTGGCACTGCGGATGGGAGCTCAGGTTGTGCCAGCATCATCTGCACCCTGAGAGGTAAATATATATTTATCGACCAAAGTCTTTTTATTACACTGGAATATGATAATATTAATGTAATACTTTTATTTCCAGTATGACGGAACATCACTGTTAGGCAGGACAGAGCACCTTTACTCTAGTAAAATGGAGTCAGCGATGCTCAGCTTAAAGCACAGTGCAGCAGTACACTTTACTAACTGTCACAGAATCACAGAATCGTCAGGGTTGGAAGGGACCTCTGGAGATCATCTAGTCCAGCCCCCCGCCAGAGCAGGGTCACCTACAACAGGTTGCACAGGACAGCGTCCAGGTGGGTTTTGAAGGTCTCCAGAGTGGGAGACTCCACAACCTCTCTGGGCAGCCTGTTCCAGTGCTCCACCACCCTCAAAGTAAAGAAGTTCCTCCTCATGTTAAGATGGAACTTCCTGTGTTCAAGCTTGTGCCCATTACCCCTCGTCCTATCAATGGGCACCACTGAAAAAAGACTGCTCCCATCCCCCTGGCATTCCTTTTAATTTTATCACAGCCTATGGTTAACTCCCTCTTGCAAACGTACGTGTATTTTTTTGAGGATCCTCACTTGAAAATAGATCAAGGGTGCTGATTTAGCCGTAAACATAATCCATCTGGCATCTTTGAAGTAAGTTCTTTAACGATTTCACTGAAATCAACACAGCTCACTAACTGTTAATTAAGCATCTTCATCTGGTGGACCACAGCCTACAGAATTAAAACTGTGAATAATAAAATGAAGGCTACATAAAAGAGTTTCTTTTGATCTGGAATTTTCCCCCACCAGAATGAGATCACAAATGCTTCATTATGTTTTATAGACTGACAGAAGTTCAAAGCTAACGCTAGAGAGAAATTGGTTGTCATCACTGGGTTAAATATCTATGATTCAATCAGATATGGTTATTGGTTACGATAATTCCTGCCAGAGTGTACCCATGAATAAAATAGCGAGTATGGTAATCATATATAGTCACAAAATTGTTTAGGCTTCCCTAGGAGGATGACTAGTACCTGTGGGAATAAGAATCAGCATTTTACTGTGGAATGCCAGAAACAAAGTAAGAAGCAAGACACTGGGGACATTTAAAAAGATGCGTCTCATCGCATCTGCAACTCCCCCCAGCTGATTGCCAAAGCACCGAGGATGTGCCTCTGCACTGATTGGGTGCAGCAGCAAAAGCCCACTCTTGCCTGTATTTCCAGCCAAACACCTCTGCAAAAGCTGCCTGCAGAGAGGAGCTGGGGATTCACAAACAAACCAAAGCCTCAATACAGAACCAGACGCGAGGGAGCCACTCGCTCTGAATGCAGAAACCCTCCATGGCTGAGGTCCTGCTGCCACGCTGCTCAGGCTCTGACATCCGAGAGAAATGAGTAAATAATAAGGAATTGGTCAGGACTATATTTCGTTTCCAATGAATTTGGTATAAAAATATATTCTTCATTGTTCACATATATCTTCAAAAACTGGGTGCTGCTGAAAATGCCAGCAAGTTTTGTAGCAGGAAATGTGTAAAAGCTCTTAAAAATATGACACGTATGTGAGCACTTGCTTTGAATACTGTCATAAATTGAGAGCCTGCACCTTCTTTGGGAACTGTTTAATGTAGTTGCATTCTCTGGAGTTCTCGGGAGAATTTTTTTCACATCGATGCATTCTTTGTTTTAGTTGGGAAACATGTGAATGAGCTCTGAATATATATATATATCTATGAAAATACATATAATTGCATATGATGGTTAAAGGAAGTCTACAGGATATTAGGAAAACGATTTTTTTTTAAATTAACATCTGGTATAAATGAATATGACATAAATCACATCTAGCCTGAATCAGCTCTAACTTACTATAGAAAAGGTATTGATATATAGTATAAAGCAGAATGGAGAATAATCAAGCTTTCTTCCATTTGCCCTGGGACCTTTCCATGGCTGTTACAGCTGCCAGACTCTTCACAGCTAAGAGTTATTATGGCCATTTTTGGTATCCCTGTTATCACAAATTATTAATAATATGGCGCTATAATTAATTTCATTTAGTACTGAGATACAGCAGCCTAGAGAGTTTAATCGTGATACCCATAGGAAGGCAACTATGTTTTAGAAATTTGAACAGAATCAACCTGATTTGAGAGTTCACACAGATAAAAGCAATAATTTTATGCTTCATTTCATTTCCTCCCCCTTTCCAGTGCTAGTACTAAAACAACACTAGCAAGACTGTTCCTGCGTAAGCCACCAAGGTATCAGAATGATGTAAACCCTTATATTGTGCAGGAAAATGAGGAGTACGCAGACCAAAGACATAATAAATGCTTTCCTGAAACTGAATCAAACAACTTCCCTTTGGAACCATTTTGCTGTCATACCTCTATGGTGAAGTTGTTTGTTTTCATTATTCCTGCTGTGAATACACGTTATTAACACCCCTGAAAGGATTCTGCTCCTGCGAATATTTCTGTAAAGAGCAACAACTGTGGAAGAGGCAGACTGTAGAGCTGTCTAGAAGGTGATAGTAGCTTTAATGAGCAAATCCGCCACAAACAAGATGTTCAGGCATCAGAGTAACAAACAAGCAGCCACAGGGATTTAGTTTGATTCCTACTCTGCTGTATTTCTGGGTTTGGATGACTAGAAGTACATTTTAAAGAGAGCTACTGACACTAGCACACAGCTGAAAAGATCATAGAAACCATTGACAAGGTTGTATTGAATGACAAATTGTTTTTTAAAAAAAAACTTATAATAACATTTTCCAAGGTATAAACTGGATCCCCTGTGTGTGCACTTGCACACCCACTCAGCTCCTATCATATGCCTGTATTTGGAGGATGTAAAAATTCCTCAAAATTTGGGGTTGTTTGGGGATGGAAAGGAAGAAACCAAGGCTCTAGGTTCAGCCAGGTGCTTGGTATTTATTCTTGAGGACTGATTCCTGGCCATAGTGACTGCAATGAACTCCTTGTCACTGAAAAAAACAGCAGAGAGGAACACCCCCTTTGTCTGGTTTTCTCCGGTTCACAAGCTCTCCAGCTCTGAAGGTCTATTTGAAATTGTGAGGAAGGCAAAGAAGCCTTTCAGATTCAAGCAAACTGTCCTTCCCTGGGGTAAACTTCTTCCCAACCACCTCCAATGATGCAAGGGACAGAATATCCCGTGCCAAGCAAGAGCAAAGGGTTGCTCAGGTGGTTCCAGCTCTTCTTGATCCTCAAGGCAGGAAGAAAAGAGTTGACCTCTTTTGCTTGCCCTGGCTGGCTGTGCCCAGGTCTCAAAGGATCTCTTTGGTGGGGGCAGGACAGTTTCTCAAGGGTGAAAGGTGAAAGGGAATTCACCAGGAAAATGAATATTCATGCCTCTCACCAGCATTGTTACTGGACCTACTTCAGTAGTCCGACAAGTGGGCATTTGGTCCTCTGCAGGATTTTTTCTTCATTTTGCAATACTATAGTCCCATTTTTCCCAGTTATTCTAATCTACTGTGCTGCCCTGCTAGGAAAGACACAGGAGATGGCATGTGCCTGAGGTGCTAACATTGAAAGATGCACTAGATGCAATTTTGCTAAAATTAGGGCCTCTTTACTTGCAAGCACAGCTTTACAAGAGTTTCGTTGTCCAACATTGAAGCATAGATCATCTCAAAGCAAATGGAGGCACATGAGCAAAGTCTGATATGCAGTGAATATTCAGGAAGAACCAAGTAGAATAACAAAAAGGTAATTTCTTCCAGGGTATTGGCCATGAGTCTGGGATTTCCTGGGTGACATACATAAAGTTTTACTGTTCAGTGTGCAAGGAGAATTTTCACCTAATTTTACCAATTTCAATCATTACCTCCTTTCTTTTATAAGATCAATATACTCATTAAGAAGAAGGGTTTCAGTTAATGAGGTCAATATAATTGAAAGCCTATCGAGCATCCTTTTTCTTGAGCAGATGCTCCGGAGAGTCAACCGCAATTTATCATTTGGTTTCACAGAGTTTAAGGTTATGTTAAGAAAGACAACCCCCTGATTATTTATTTAAAGGAATCTAAATATAGCTTCTTTTAATGTTTTAGTACCTAGTGAATAAAACAGCTGTCAGCAATATGTTCTTCTGAGAGGCGTTTATATGAACACTAAGTCTGTTGTTCCTAATTTCAAAAATATGGCCATAGTCAATAGTCACCCACAGACAGGTATGCAGTCCAAATATAAATTTTGTATTTGCCAGCACATATGCACATTAAATATGAAGATGGTAATACTGTTTTACCCAGTGGAACCAGTAAGAGCTCTAAAATTAATATCAAATGCCTTGACACTCTCAGACGGTTAGCAGGTGCCTTACCCTACAAATTTTACATCACTAGGAACATATTTAAGAAACATGATTTGTGGTGCAATATGTCACTGAAACTGCCAAATTCAAATGTTGAATGACGTTGGGTAAAATAATTCCTCGCGTTTGATGGATTTAAGTGGCTTAATGTGTGGAAGTTATTTTTGTCGTACGGGCTCTGTGAGCACTTAATACAGGTATCTTCAAGTGGGCAAGCTAAGGATCTGCAACAGGATCACTGACTACAAAGATGCTGCACTTGTTTATAGCCAGGTTGCATCGGTCCACAATTCTCTATAGTTCTGAATAAAAGAAAAATCCCAGCTTCAACCAGCTACAGACTTTTACTTCACATACAGTGAGTAGAAACATATATAACAGAGTCCTGGCCATGTTGATGACACTGGCAAAACTCCTATGAAGTTTTAATAAAACCCTGGCCATTCACTCTAAGAGGTACTGTTAGAATATCAAAAAAATTAATTAGATAGAGACTGAGCACAGGAGTAGGAGTTGTTTCATTTGATATAACACATTGTGTGAATTAAAACTTACTTTTTGTCTTCATTTCTTCTCAACTAAGAACAAGAGCACGTTTGAGGATGTGTGCAAAAAGCTGCATACAGCCTCCAAGTAAAGATACCGAAGTTCACAAATTTGTGAGTTTCTTTTCCCACAGACTTGTGCGCAAGCAGTATTTTTGAAGGAAGGGAGGGGAAGTAGAGGAATGAAACCAAGTGTCCTAAGATATTTCTGTATGAGAGTACTATTTCATTTAGCTAGGAACAGCGGGTACGCCAGACAAAAGGAGCATGTTTTGAAATGAAGGCACAATAGCTGCAACCACAAACATTCACACTCTCGCTTTGCTCACAACCCCCTTTTTTTTTTTTAATCTTTGTGTGCATGCCTGAAATACGTTGCATGTTCACACATTTCTCATACAAGTGTCAGACTGTGAATCGCCACCACATGTACCTTCATCTCCAAGCACCTTCCCTCAGCAAACAGAACACCATCAAAAGCCATTGCAGAAGCAGAATGAACAGAGCAGTTTACTGAGAGTAGTTCAGTGCTTTGAAGGAAATGTCTGAGACTGGTACTGACCCAGAAAGCCTTTATTAATGGCCTATGGTTTTTTAGTTAATAAAATTTTGATAAGTCTAAGTTAATCTTGAGTAATGTATTGGTATGGAAACAATCTAGTTCAAAGGATGATTAATCCGTTCCAGTGTGATAAACGTTAAGCAAGGATAATTAATTCCAGATTTTTAGATTCAAGAACTTAAGCTTCTGAATGGTTAATCAAATACATACAACAGTAAGATAATTCAGGAAGTTTGATCACATCTCACATGCCCCACCAGAGGCCTCATCTATCATAAAAGAAATAATCTCATTCTCAGAGCAACTTGACAGCACAGTCAGACATCGTACCTGAAACTATCCATCCCACATCTAGCCATCTGTCCAAAACAAACTGCTTGGACATTCACCTTGGAAGGATTTCTGTAATCCACATGCTCTTTCACACAACTTTGCAAGTTTATATGATTCTTCATTATGATCTCCTGTTGGAAGCACTTAATTTATATCATCTTAGACCAAAGTAGATACTAAATCACTAAAATCTAGACTCAAACCTGGCAACGTTGAACATACCTTTAAATAATTCATCTATGTGTACAGTTCTTAGATGCATCTCTTCATACTTTGAGAAGTGAAGTCTGACATGCAAAATGAAATATGATGTTCACTACTATAAGCCAATATCTATCCAGGAGATAATAGTTACAGTAAAATACAGTTTTCCCCTGTTAAGTAAATGATATTGTGAGACTAATAACTATAAGATATTAAAACACAATTGTAGCCAAAAAAAAGGAAAAAACAGCAAACTTAGGATGGTCCTGAATAAGTAGGGAGATTCGTAGAGAATATATTGGGGAGGGCAGTTGCTGTTACAGCCTTCCTGTAAGATTTGGGCTACTTGTGCTGGAGGCAAACAGACAAAATTAGCACCAGAGAATAATTACTGAGTTCACACTGAGGCCTTTCTGGCATGGTTGTCTTGTTTCCAGTACTTGATTGGCCAAATTACAGTTGTCGCTGAAATGTGCCATTTGTGAGAAAAATGAAATAGCTATTCAAAACAAAGTCCTCACTGTAGAGTCGTATAATCCCGGGGAAGTACATCATCCAGAGTTTCTGAAACTTTCGCAGCTAATGTAAATAGCAAGACATAAAGCAAAGACAAAATGGAAATGAGCAACAAGTCTTGGGGCTAAATTACATCTTCACTTGGACTGTTGCAGCTGAAGAGAATAGAAAACTCAGACATTAGACTCTAATGTGTGCAAAGGTATTTCTAATTTAATTCTGATCTGACTTCCAAAAAAAGTTTTAGAAAATTATTTAAAAATGTGTTTGTTCCTGCCTGGAACAAAGTTTGAAGGAAGGAAGTCACTTCAAGGGTTTCAATATTGTTCAAAGAAAGGACAACCAAATCACCAAGGTGCCCTTTAGGAACTGTGGAGAGTGGTTAGGTCAAGTAAGGTGAGTTTGCCAAAAGGCACAACGAGAAAGGATGCTTAGAGGGCTTGTGAAAAACTGGGTGCTTGGGCACTTGAAGTTTTCATACTTTCTTTGACTGTTCAAATAATGTCCCCTCACAAAAGACACCTTTACAGAAAAAGCCACTGTTTTTCTATTATGTGATATGGAAAAGTGCTCCAAAGGGGGCAGAACTGGATGGATGGAGCAAAGTTCCTATTTTAACACAGAATTTTAGCTCATTAAATATAGTGAGAAGGCAGAAGTGAAAGAAAAATTCTTGATATTCACTATTCAAAGCCAGATATGATGCCAAGAACTGAGAAATGATTAAGATGCTAGAAAGAAACAAGACTTATTGTATAAAAATCATAAAGTCATCCTGTTTCCAGACATTAGCTTGGTAACCGAAGCCAGAAGAGCTGAATCCTAGCAAGCAGTATTTTATAAAAAACAGGAACTGCAGTTGATACCACTGTTCCCAGTACCCCCAGCAGATACGAGTATTGCTTAAGCATGCTAAGTTGGGGAGTGGAACCATGCCAAGAATGCTATCAACAAGCAGTACCTAGCAGGATTCAAAGGATGCCTTCCGCAAAACAACAGCATGGAGTTTTTCTTTCTGTTACTGGGATTTATTTCATTCTGGGGAGCTTGTTTTTGTTTCAGATCTTGGGATGATGGGTCTACCAGAAGCATGTCATTAGAAGGCAACCGCTTTTCCCTCCATTATTATACGAGCACACTGAAAGAGAAATCAGCAAGAGTACCACCTCTGAATGCCTCTGACTGAGGAAATCTCCCATGAAATACAAGTCTGCAAAGAACTATTCAAATGTCTATTTCTGCGTGACACATGCTCCATAAAATACGTCGGTGCTTGAGTATAACTGCATCGAATTACTAATGGTTGAAATGTCATCAGTAAATGTCAGAACGATATTTGAACTCTCCATTTATAGAACTTGAACTCCATTTTTCTCTATAGAGACACTAGAGGATTATATCTCTTCAGAAATATCCATGTGAAATTTCTCCTAAACCATAATCTTAGTAAAACAAGCCTTAATAAAAGGAGAAAATTTATTTGAAATGGAAAGAAACTAGTTAAAAGTCTTATAAGGTAAACGAGATCATTCAGCTTACACTTAATTCCAGAGAAACGCAAGCACCTAATTTTCTATTATTTAAAGGCGCTCTCTCTTGATTGTTGCTATCAACAGCAGGCTGCCACCTACAGAGATGTTCTCTTCCTCTAATTCCAGTATCTTCTGATCCTGCTGAACCTCTTCCAGAGCCACCATCCTTGCTTTCCAAAGCCATACTCAAGCGTTCAGGTTTCAGAAAAAGAGAGAGGCCAGAAGCTACTGAAGAAAAGAAGATTTATCAATCCTAGACCACTTTGTCTGCCTGTAACAAATCTCAACCAGGTCTCTATGCAAGCTTTCCCAGTAGTTTAATGATTTTCAGGAATATCATAGGCAAAGATCTGATCCTTTATCATAGCTTGGCTGGTTCTCAAATTTTATTATTACGCTATTTGTCTGTCATTTTCCTGTTTTGCAAAATTAAAGTAGTCTACATTGTGGGCAGACAATGAACACCAAAGGCAGAAGAGAAACAGTCTATTTAAAACCTTACGTGGCATACTTCTGGTACGTGCCTGTTTTAAACAATTACACAGCCTTATCACTTTTAAAAAAAAAATAAACCAGCACTACTTGTGACTCAGTATACTTCACAGCTTTCATAGGATACGGCAGACATGAGGTGGACTTTATGTTTAACATAGTATAATGGTATTGATTATCAGATATGGCAACTCATGAAGTGTATTGTTTGTCTCTACAAAGTAATCTCTAAGAAAAAAGTTGACTTCTGAACCAGTGGCTGTCTCAAAAGGGGTTACCTCTGTGCATCAAGCTACGCACACACAAATGACTACCAGAGTGTGGGTGAAATTTGCTATGGCAACTTCCACTTAAGTTCAAATGCCATCTATGTTACAACACAACCCACTTTTAAAAAAAAAAAAACAAACCCAAAACCTAAACAGTGGCATGTAAACCTTGATGTCATTACCATGTTTTATGTGGCTCATAAAGTGCAGGAAGGACCTAATATTCTACTGCATGGTGAGAAATTCAGAAACACATTGGAAATAAAGCCTCGGACAGAATCAGGAAAATTTGCCTGCACTCTGGCAAAGGATTTGCCTAAAGACTTGAAAGTTCCTACATTGAGCTTTTTCTTCAGATTTCTTAAGATTTTCCCTCTAGAAAAAGAATGAAATGTTGGTACAAAACAGTTTGCATTTTGCAGCCTATTAATGTACAGATTTTCTTAAGTGGAGAGAGGAGGAGAAAACTTTCCTGTGGAGGAACAGCCAATGTCCTGAGAATAACCTGGAATGCCAACATAGCATTTTTGCACTTCAAAAAATATCTTTGACTTTTATAAACAGGCATGATGGTAAAATTGAGGCTGTTAAAAATACATGGTTTACTTTGGTAGTTTATAATTCACAGTGGCATTTAGTGGGTGGAGTTGTAAATTAGTAAGTGGACTGCTGCCACAGCAGAGTAGGCTGCTGCTCTGCAAAGGAGAATCTCGGCTAAGAATAGGAATGTGGTCACAGTGATAATGAACAGGGGCTCGGCATGCCTGAAATGTTGGTGAGAGATCTGGAGATGGTTGTTGGATGTGTAACAGCTGCTCTAGAAATTAGATGTTATCAAAGATTTTTTTTTTGAAAGATTGAATTGGATGAAAAGCATGCAAAGCTTAACCAGTAAGACCTGGTTTCAATTTTTAGTAGTACCCCCGAAAGGAAGAGTGGCATACAAAATATTTATGTTGTTGATAAATTGGAAGGTACAGTTTTACGGCCGCCAAAATGCTATGTTTATCCTACTGGAAGAGGGAGGCAAGATTGCAGTAGAGTCTCTACACATAAAAACATCCTTTTCCCTATCACTTTTAAATGAAGTAGATTAATTTGTCATAAAATCTTACGATATGTTAATCAGGTATTTGATACGGTCTGTCAAACACTCCAACAAAAAAGGCCTGTTTATAAGTTAGTTACTTTCTGGAAACGATATTATTGTTCTCAATAAAACCAGTGTTTTAAAGACACTAGATTTGTCTGAGTGGGAATGAATTAGTTATCGCTAGGATGGTATTCCTTTGGACTGTTAGTAGCTGTGAAAGCCTTATCCAAAGGTCGCAAACCAAGAGCATTACCCCTAGAATCCTGAGTGAAGGGTGCGGATAGATGCGGATGGCAATATAAAACACACTCCACCTTCAAACGTTTGGAATCTTTACTACTGAGTGACAGCTGCTATAGGATTACTGTTCAGCTCTAAGTAGGGAAGAGAATATTCTGAACCCAAACGCATAACAGGATGACCTGTGTGACTGCAATAAATCCACGTTTGAGTGCTTGAATTCCCCATCGGTGGACATCAAGACACTGTTCTCACTTCTCCGGCCTTCAGGAACATGCTTTAGCTGTGTCAGCCTTAAAACAATCCACAGGAAGCTTTCGTTGAAAAAGCAAAATGAAATCTGAATGAAATCATTGCGTCTACTTCACGCCCCGCACAACCCTTTGCTATCGGACCCTGCTTTGATCCCTCTTTGTGCTGGCCGGCTCCGGGCCTCCCAGCGCAGGAAGGGCTGCGCGCAGATGTTACGCTGCCAAACAGCTTGTCAGCGGAGGAAGCCAAGGCACTTTTCCTGCAGGAAAATCCCTGACAAAGTGATTCTGTCACAAAAAGTCTAACCTGGCTCTTTTCCAAGGCAGGACGCCGGACACGATTCTAGCACAAGGCGTTTTGAGCTGCATGATAACGGTCCCTCCTTAACCTTTACACAAAAATCCAAGTGTTGATTTCATTCACGGTTAAATAGCTAAAAGGACTAATCAAAAGAAATGCGGTGCTGGTAACTCACCACACTCGACTGAGTCAACCATATGGAGCTCAGTGATCGCTATGTGTCTTCTATAAAGATATCCCTTAAGGAGGCAGGTGTCCAGAGAGAAATTACTGAGTTTCTGTGCTCTTACTGGAGAGACTCCATCTTACAATCGGATTTACAGCAGTTTTTGTGCCATGGATAGGAAACAGATAAAGTTCTTTGATCAACCTTAAGCCACTAATAATAAGCTATTTGGCAGGCAGGATTAAAGGGGGTAGGGCCCCAAGTAGCCCTAAGACTTATCCTTCTGCTTTAAATTCTGTGTTCCCATACATTAACAAATCTAAAGCATACGATAAGATAACGATCTTCTACTTCAAATCCTGTCTTTCTCACAAACCAGCAAGAAACGAGTCACTGATGTGTTACTGTCCATTTTATCACAGATAAAGAATTGCAGGAGTAGGGAGTTCAGGTCAGCTTTTTAAGGTCTGCCGATTTCAGGACTCTACATGCTTACAATTTAACCTAATTAGAGCTCTGAAATTATGATTGAATATGGAAATGCACTGGCTAGAAAGTGTATCTGCCAACCTCAAAGCACTTCATTTTTCATAACTCTGAAATCCTGTCCCATTAAGAAACACGTGCAGCAGTACACCACACTGACAAGGAGCGCCATACAGATTTAAACACAATGTGATCTCTAAACTGCATTTTTAAATGCAATTTTGAAAGCCACCAGTGTGGACAAAGCTGGTGGAAGAGGGGGAACCAGTGACAGCGGGATCTGTTTCCCGGAGCCCGACTCTCCCTGCCTGAGTGCTGCCTGCCTGGCCAGCCAAGGCGCCTCACGTAGCACACAGCTTACGAGGGGTGGAGAGCATACTAGTCCTTAGCCTAATAGCTCATTAAATCCTGGCTGTCTTCTCGGTGTGCTGGCCAATACACAACCGCTGTGTGCTCTTAAATTGTCCATATCCTGCTGGCAGAGTCTCTCTGCATCCAGCTATAAACGACATCACAAAGCGACCCAAAAGTGGGGCTGTATTAATCACACTTAAGCCGTTCCTGGAAAACTCTACAAAAAAAGACCTAATTAATTATTTAACATGGGTAGCAAATAAGGCAATATACAGATATTGGGGGAAAACAGCAGCATTGTAGGTGGCTTTGATACCAGTTCATCTGTGGGCTCTCTTATGTACCTTGGATCATACCCAGTCAGCTTTTGTGAAAAAGTACCACAAAAATCTTACCAAAAATTCCTACATGTACAATGCATAACATTCAACTATGTACCTTAGTAAGTCTATGGTAGAAACATCTTCTTACTAGGAAACCTTCCAAATACAGTGGGTAGGGAATACTAGTGGTTTAATCTTATTTTTTTTCCTCTGTCCTGTTCTTACCCAGCTAAAATCTCTTTAAGACTTTCTACCGGGCAAGCTCAACATTGACAGCAAGCTCAAACTTTTACACAGAATTTCTGATTTCTGCTGCTTTTCTGGCCAAGGACTTCCTGAGCAGCAGAAGAGAAACCTTCCTGCTTGCTAAGGGTCCTGTGAGTGAACACCACCACACTGAAAGCATCATCACAAAAGCAAGTACAGTACGGAGAAGTAGCTGTTGTTTGGATAGTTGTTCTGTACATATTTGTAGCAGTTTGGTGTTTCATCTGCCTGTCTGTATTTGAAAACTGAGACAGCATATTAAGAGTTTTTTTGGGAAAAGCTAAATCAAAATCTCATTTGAAAAAAGGCTGAGAGGTGAGATGCTGATAACACCATCATTACCAAGGGCTTCTAAAATTGTCCGGAGATGAAAACTCCCAGAAAAGCCAGAATAATGAGTCTGTTTCTTCCTAGAAAATTGACACTTTGCTATGTGACGCAGACAGTAAAAATAAATTGCTTTAAAGAAAAATATTAGAATCCCAAAATACAGTCAGGTCAGTATAGCTGTATCCAATAATTCTGCAGCATGACATGGGACTTTCTATGTTGTAAAATGAACAAGGCAAGAACCACTTCAGCTTTATTTTACACACTTACTAAAAAACAAGCAGCAATCTAGAGTAAATGCCAGATCCTTAGGTATTTGGAAAAATAATTTCACTTTTCTTTATTAAAAAAAAAAAAACAACACAGCAACTTCTGTCTCTAAATGAGCTAAAAAAAATGTAAATCCCAATAATGTGATCAGCTAACACCAGTTCAAAAAGAAACTGAGAAGAAATAAGTGATCGTTGTGACTAGGAGCCTTATTTCTACCATGCAAAAAACCAACCAGTAATGGAGAGCCATAAAACCATCACCATCATTTGGAAAAGGCTGTCTTCTTCATTTTTAAGATATTTCTCAGACTCCAAAGATCAAGAATGTATATTCCAGTGACTGAATATGAAGAAAATGAAAGAAATTTTTCATTATATAAGTTAAACTGTCACATATACTTTGACATATCTTACATTTATACTGTTTGTATACATTTAGAGGTAAAAAGGTACCTACCTGAAGCTGCCAGCAACTTTAATAATTCCAGATCTATTTCTTGCAAATGACACAGGAAGGAAAAACAAAAAAAAAAAGAAAAAAAATCTAGTTTTCTAGATAGCAAAAGATAGGCTGAAATCAAGTTACTGTACATCTTTGTATCATTTATCAATCAAAAGCGTAAAATTTTCCATAATAACCTTTTAAAAACCAGTCATGGACTGGATTCAACTCTTTATTTCTGAAATCCTTTCCTCGTAGATTATGACTTCCAAAAAGGTTTTGACATTTTATGACCAGCACAAGCAAAACTAAATGAATACAAATATGGTTGTGTGTGTGTGTAATGCAAAACCTCTGAAATTTAACAGAAATATTTGCTACTAGCATGTCATATACAATAAATGATAATTTTATTTTTAAAAAGTGCATACAAGCAGATCATTAGCACGTATCAGTATTTGTTAGGATGAATAAGCACTTGCAAAAAAAAAAGAAAAAAACATCAACAGTCTACACGTTATAAGTAACAAACAAAAATAGCATGTTTAACAAGCAGGTATCATCTGGGCATGAACTAACATGTTTTCAGCCAAAAAATATATATTATTTAAATACACATTCTAAATTACTTATATTTATCTGAATGTACTACTCTTTAAAAAACGTATCACAGCATATATCTATAAAAATAATTACTTTCTCAATCAGAATCGCTCTTTGTATTAGCCCTGTATCAGCTGAATATTTACATGCGTTTAACCTGAGGCATAAGTCAGTCTTACTCACTTCAGTGAACAGCAGCTCTCCTAGTTAAATACGGAAAAATACTTAAATACCTGACGAGCTGTGTCACCGTGAAATATCAACACATTCAGAGCTTACACACTATCTGCATCTAAAATACTTTCCTATTTATATTTGTAAAATATTTCTATAGTACGCTCCTGATCATAATGGGATGTAGGGAAAAAAGGCTGGATGGGACAGCCTTGTGGTGGCAACTATTTCATGCAGCGCAGTAGGGCGTGCTATACTGCTGCTAAGTTATAGGGAAATAAAGGAAGGGAACCTAATGCTCTCTAAATTTTTGCCTGTCTTATAGGATAGATACTATTATCTTGGGCAACTAGAGTTCTACAGTAAAAGAAGTGTATATATAATTATTAATAATTAAAATATGCAAATGTCTATGCAACCAGTCCATGGGTGTTCTCTTCCCCCGTCAAACTGAAAGGTAATCTGTGATCATCTGCATTTACCATGGACTGAAAGGAGTCACGTAAGATTTTACAGCACAGGACCTAACCTATGGTAAATTCACAGTCCAATTTACAACCTTGTATGCATACCCCACACTTACACACCTGTCACTACTGTCATGCAGTCTGCTTTTTCACTTCTGTTCCATGAATAATACAATTCTTTATACCAGTAATACCAGGTAACTTTTCCATATGTGACCAGCCAGTAGGATATACAGTAATGACTGATCTGCTTTTCCCTGCCCACAACAGAAGTTTTCCTAGGGAAGAACTAACATTATAGTACTCAATCCTGCAAAATACTATGAGGTCTCTAACAAGAGTTAGAGCCAAATCTTGAAAAGTCTATTATTAAATAAATTAAATTAAAGAATTCAGCCAAACATTGTTATGTATGAAGCTTTCAAAAACTGCACATAATTCTGGATGCTCTGGTTCTTGTTCTCTGACTTCTGTAACCTGTTCTCCAGCTCTTTCAAATGTACTTCATGGTGCTTTTCATTCTGAAGAAAAAAGAAAAATCCAATGCAACTTAGAAATAAAATACAAATCAATCAAAATAATAATGTAAGACAACTAGTCCCTAATTTTTATAAACCTTATTTACCTGTAAAAGTTTTCAGAGGCTCCACAAAACTGAAGAGATCCAAAAAGGCCACAAAATATTGAAGCTTTATTTATGTTCAATCATGGCCAAACTGAATATGTTTGAATAGGTTTATGATCCAAAAAAGGCCTGGGAACATAAAAACTAACTTCCTGAATTTTTATCATGAAAGATTCCTAGCATCTTAAATCTATTGTTGACTTAACACTCTCACTCATGTTGACGTTTCAAGGAAACATCTGTTATTGATCTCTGATGCAACATCATTTTTGATGTCTGTAGTTCCTTATATAAAAAAGATGATTGATAGTGATACTACCTGCTCATTACTTCCATACCTGATGCACACCATAGATCATTTGTTATATAAATACTACAGATATTCAGGTATTTCCTTTTATGTTTATTACAAATTTCAGATGCTAGTTGGTTAAAATAAATTCAAATTTTAGAAAATGGAATTATAGTAGTCAGGTTTAAATCCATCCTTAGAAAAAAATAACCAAGTTAGAATGAATAACTGAATAAAGTTATCTTCGAAGTCTTAGTTTGTTTCCAGTCTCACTACAACAATAGGAATAAGATCATTTTATCATTTTCCATAATGTGTTCCCAGTTATATGTAAATGTAATCAGAATAAAAACCAACTAATTAACTTAGAACATTTCTTCTCTCAGACATATATATCTTTCACATTTATATTTTAACTGTAAGCTTCAAATGGAAGCTTGAAACATATCTGTGAGTATTTCTGGGACAAAAGAAAATTTTCTTTATTTTCTATTTTACTTTAACATAGTAAGAAATTCCTATGAAAAATATTTGAAGCAGAATAAAGCACTAGTAAATGTCCTATTTTGTTTTAAGAACACTTTTGTCTTAGGGCAAATGCAGACATTAAGTTACACTTGATACAGATAAAAAATAATTAAAGCATACTGAATTCAGAACCATATTTTTTATGTTTTATTTAAATCTTGAATAGACTTTGCATTTAGGCTGGCTTGATTTTAATCTTGAATGCTTCAAGTCAGAATACAAAATATTGGTTTTGAAAGTCTAGGAGAGCGAGAGTAAACCTTTTTGGTGTCTTCTATATTTATTTTAAATAGCTTTGTAGCTTATTATCACTGGTCACAGGACAAATCTCAGTAAAGCAAATTACTTGCCATCACTACTCTAGGGAATTCAGCTATGTCTGACATTTTATTAATAGAAAATGTGCTGAAATTTTCTGGATTAGATAAAACAATAAATCAGACTTCTTTTGTCTGGTTTTGGAAAATATTACTCATCCAAAATATCTTCTTAGACTGTGGCTTTGCTATGTAAGTATCAACATATCAAAACCTGGGTCTTTAAAGGCTTAACACTTTGAAAAATCAGAATATCTCTTTTTTTACTAACTATGTTTATGTGCAACATTAGTATATAAACTGAGAGCTTTTCACAAACTCCAGTAAGATCAGATTCTTGTTATCAGCTCAGGAAAAAAACCCAAATATACCACTACATCATTATGAAACTGTTATGCATTTATTGAAATCTAGGTATGTTTACTGAACATGATTAATCTGAAAGGGAAATTACAACTTCATACATATTTATTTTTGCCTTGCTGGGAAAACTGGATTGAATGAGAGATGTAAACTCAGTATTATTCCAGTGATTTAGTTAGACTGGGCATCTGTTAAGTCTGTTAGAAATGTCAATATACAAAGTGTATTGTCAAGTTGAATTATTTTGCTGTTCCCGAAAGTGTGCATCAATTCTATTAGTAGTGTGTTTTTCAGTAAAAGGAACTTTTACTGTAAACAGCCATGCAGTAAGTAATTTCTTAAGTCCTAAACAGTATTATTTACTCACATGGTGAAATATGCAGAGGAGTTGTTTTTTTTCTTCTTGCCCCTCTCTCACTTCAGTTTCAAGAACTAGCATTTTTGTCTGAAGGGCTTGTTCTTTACATGACATTTTTTGCAGTTCTTCAGCTACCTATAATAGTAATGAGAAATGATGTATATTTACTTTCACTTAAAGCCCAAACCAAATTATTTTCTTATTTCTTAGCACTAATAGCTCTATTTCCTATCCTGTCATCTAATACTTTAGTTATTTCCCATGCACAGAAATTAAACAAACTGGGAAATATTCTGGCTAAATTTGAAAGAAGTTTAGATTTGGAAAAAAATGTAATATTATTGGGAGGGAGAAACTTTCGTAACTCATTTGTAAGTTAAGCCAAATGTGTTATTTTTTCAAAACCAAATTAATATCCTCAGACAGTACTAAGAAAATCCAGATAGTCTATTTCAACATGATTAATCTGAGACAAAAATTACAACTTCACACATATTTTCTGATTAAACGAATACAATTCACTGCAATCTAAATTCCTACATTTCTTCTTCCATTTGATTTACTATTTGCATCCTTACTACAAATGACAAATCTCTGTTTATTATTGAAAGTGTGCAAAGCCTTCTTCTAAAACAAGGACTTCAACACCAAAGTTCTTGTGGGCTGCCTATTCCAAAGAAAATAAGAAAAAGACAAGATTAAGCTTTTGTTCAGAAACCTTTTGCCATATGTGTGGGATTTAATATTAGGTGGTTAAAGCATTTTGATTTGTCACCAAAAAAAATTACAGTGAAATGTTGGTCCACTGAACTTTGTCATTAATTTCAATAGGATCTGAATTCCACAAAGAAGTTGAATTATGTCATCCATATTTAAATATGCAGAAATTCCTAGTAACTTTTTAGCATTGCTCCCTACATGCAAAATAATCTTGTCCCATCTTTTCATCTCAAGCACATTTGTTTTTAATGCTATTTTTAAACAGAAAACGGCAAACTAGATTAACGGATGTATTAAATCATCAATACCATTTTTCTCCCTTCTTCCAAAGCAGATTCCAGTTGTCTGGTTAATCCATTATATTCTGCAATTTTCTCTTCAAGCTGCAATTTACTGCACTGAAGACTCTCATCTTCTTTTTTGAGCTGACAAGCAAGTTCTTCATTTTGAAATTCCATGTTTTCTAATTGCCTTTATGCAAAACAAATTAATGCATTATAATTCACTATAGCAGAAAAGCGTAGGAAATAATTGCAGTCAGATTTTTTAAAAATTACCTTTTAAGATCTTCATATTTCTTCTGAATGTTATAGTTTTCTTCTTCTAGGGAATGACTGCCCATGGAAGTTACCCTGTCTTCCTCCTGTGGAAACGACAATCCAATTTCTAATTGAAGAGGCCTATATACAGGATATTATAGAGTAAAGTAAGCTTGCCTATTAAAATTCAATCAAACAATTTAACTGTAATTTCAGGTAAACACTATATTATATTCAAGTAGACATTATCTTGTATTTCAAACAAATAAAATACAGCCAAAGTAGCAGACTAAAACTTTGTGTGAACACTTTCTAAGATGGAAAACCTGCTATGTAACAAAGTAAAGTCCTAACAAAACCCATATGCTACTCATGCAGCCTTGTGTATTAGGAGTTGGCTGAGTTTACCTCCTTGTGAACTTTGACTCTTAAGCTTTTCCAGCAAAAATAAGTTCCCTCACACTACAGGCACAGGAAGCATAGAAATAACACTGCAGATATATATAGTTATCACAGAAGAACAGTGTAGCACTGGCAAAGAATCTCAGAAAGTAGTGAATATCAAAAAAGACAACCAAGTTCATAAAAAGAGGTATATCAATAGCAGACACTGAAGAAAGCAAGAAGTCAAACTGTCTTCTCCTGCCCACCATCCAGACTGACAAATCTTACGTGTTTTCTTTTAAATCCCGTAACAGTAGTGATGAGACTATTGCTCTTGCTACTATCCATCAACACTAGATTAGCAACAAATAGCCACATCACCAGCCTGCTGGCATCATCATTTAAGGGGCAACCTCCATCATTCACTGGACTACCTCAAGCAGTTCCATCCAGTAATTCGAGCTAGTATCTGTTTGATTTTGTTCAGGTGAATTACAGGCTGTTCAGCTAGTAGACTGGTAGTAGCAGAAACCTCTAGCAGAGGGGTAATAAACTGATGTCTTGGTTCAGCTGAACCCAGAAGAGGGTTTCTGCACATTCAAAAAGTTACTTCAAAAGGATTTTTTCTAAATTCTGGACACAGGATCAAGGGTCAGAATCTCTAAAGAACTTCACCAAGATTTAATGCTGAAATTTAACTGCTGTTGCCCCAGACTAGTGATTATATTCCCAAATATTTCACTATAGTTAAGAGTTTTTTTGCATTTATTCAGGAAAACGTGTAGTTAGATTAAAGTTACATACATCATTTTATATTGGCATCTCAAAATTAATTTTTGCTTAAGTACTTTGCCAAGCAAAGATAGATTTATGACCTTATAAGCATTGCTGTAAGAAGTATTTAAAATGACACAAACAAGAACAAAATTTGATGTTATAAAGGTCATCTTGACAAGAAATTTAAAACAAAAATCAAGAATTATTTTTTTAAAAAGCATATAAAGTCTATAGGGACACAGACACTCGCTCTGTTGCAGCTGAAGTTTTCCCACTGATGCAGGAAGATTAAACCCCTTTCCCAGCCTACTGATTCAAACACCTTTGTCATTTGTGCTAGCAGACTATTCTCTTCTAACTCAAAAGCACATTAAAAAAAAAAAAAGAAAGAAAAGAGAACACCCCCCCCCAAACTTAGCCCTGCCATTGAAACTGATGTCACAGAAAAAAAACTGAGGAATATTCATATTCAGGCTTCAGAGAGAATACAAGCAGTAGTGCTAAAATACTGCTAAAAATAGAAATGATGTTATCAAAGCATGTTTAAAAAAATATTTTATCAACCAATACAATGTAATCATTAAAATATTAAAGTTCTACATCATCAACAATACAATTTATGTCTACTTGTCTGGTTTATAAATTAGTAATTAAAAACAAAACTAATGTGGAATTATATTATTCTACTAGACAAAAACATTAACTAGACTTGCACATTTATTTCCAGTATTTCCATATTCTGCAGTACATCTCAGGACATAAGCATTCAAAAAGATAGAATATACTCACTTAAAAGATACAGAATCTAAAAGTAACTAGTCTTGTCACATACTGAATTCACATAAATACAGCTGGCAATAGTTTTATTTGCATTATGCTGTTCTCCAGAAGAAGCTTTTGATTTATGAAGCAAATAACAAAGGAAACCGCACAACTGTCACACACACTAATAAGAAAAAAATGTTCCAGAGACTTTCTTCCACATAATTTTCTCATTTATCTTTAAAAATCAGCATGTTGGAAGCACCTGAACCTGCAGCTCCTTAAGGGTTTTGCATTTCTGTGCATGGATCCTTTTCCAGGACACGAGCTTTTCCTGGTATCCTTGCTGCTTTTCCTCAGCTGCTTTCAGCAACTCACAAACATGTTCTAACTCCTTTAACTCAGCCTCCGTTTTGTCCCCCACCTGCATAGCAGCATCACAGGAGAAAAATGTAAGTGTAAAACCATAAATTAATTGTTGTAATACTTAATGGCTTTCCATGTAAGTAATAAATCTGAAATTCTATACAAGTTGCATAATATCACCTATTTTATAAAATACTGACAATACAAGTTCACCATTGGAGAAATTTCCATCTCTGACTACATTTCATTAAAGACTCAGTAACATTCACAATAACAATTTACAAAATTATGCAAGTGTTAGCAGTTCATTGTGCAATACCCAAATTTTGTTTTTATTTTTATTGCAATATATTTTAAGACAGGGCATGATTTTATTTTAATTGCAATATATTTTAAGACATGGCATACAGACACACTAAACAGCTTATAGGAAAAATTCTGAAAAAACTTAAAACTCATCCCTATGGATTCTCTGTTTTAACTGCTAGTTAAAACAAAGCAGTCTTACAGTAGATTTGCTTCCCTATGGAACTTTCACAGCTCTTTGAGAGATCACAGGTCTCTTTGAGAGATCTAGTTTTAAAATCATCAACAACAAAATCACATTTAAAAGGATTACTCCAGGAACCATTTCTCAACCGTCTGCAATTGTGTTGTATCCAAAAAACCACCAGCTCACAAGTAAGAGTTACTAAAACTAAATTACTAAAATTTAAAAACAATTTTATACATGACAAAGAAAAAAGAAAAAGAGCCAGTACCTTGTGACTTCTAATAAGTGGATCACAATAATGTAGGAAAGATCAATGTCCTACAGAATTGTTTGGAAACATGCTTTATTACTGCAAAACTTACCTTATCTAGTTCTAAGCATTTGTTTTCTGTTATTCTTTTGTTTTCATTTAAGACTGTTCCACATCGGGATTTCAATTCTTCTACTGCTGTTTGTAATTTTTGTACCTAGGACAACATATATTTTTCACATATATTTGCAAGGTGTTTCTTTTAAACATAGAAAAGATACAATCATTAGTATGAAGCATAAAGGAAAACCTTTGATTTCTGAATAGAATCTCAATATTTTTAATTATATGAAGTTATTTATTTTCATTATACTACTCACCACAGCACATATAGAAAAGGGTAACCTGGTAAAAACACTGTGATATCAACATTTTGTTTCCAACAACAGAGAATGAGCTAGAGTTGTGCTACAGAGGCAGCCAGTATGACTCAACTTTCTCTCCCCAGATAACAAGTATCACCCACAGTTCCCATTTGGAGTCACCGCAGGTATAAGCTAGGGAATTTCATCCCACTCACTGCTTAAGGCTGGCTGTTCCCTGGAACTACATCTCCCCTCTTAAAGCTGGCAACAACTTTAATTGCGGTGATGCATTCTCCAGACAAGGCGCACTGGTTGTACTAAGATTTTGTATCGTGTCTTTTCGCTTGTCAATGACTTTAAAGAGATAAGTGAAGAATGTCAGTGAAATGGTGTCTATACTATAACAGAAATATAGACAACTTTGAATCAATGTTCTAAAATTTCTTCTTTGTGAATAAAGCCAAATACAAAAAAAGGAATTGATAAAATGCCCATTTTAAGTCTGATTTATATGTTTTACTGGTAGTTTCAATGTGGAGATACCTATATAAATAGAAACTCTTACAACAGTACTTGAATGCTGGTTTACTGTTCTCAGGAATGTGGAAACAAAGATATGACCAAGGAGAGGTAAAATATCATTGGCTATGTCCACCAAAGACATCAGACTCAAAGTTTACTTTTAAAATAGAGTTTACTGGGTTGCCAACTTGCTTTTTAGGAAGGAAACCTTTTCTAAGCAAGTATGTAATTAGCTCTGTTGGCTTCAATGAGCTTCAGCTGGGCTTCACACAATTCAGTACAGATTATGTGTACTAGTGATAGTGTGGAGACTATTCTTGGATATAGTTTGCAATGGCACTCTTTTCCTCAATGTTACAACAGTATTACAATCACCATGACAACAAATCTGTTTTATTACAAACAAAACCTTTATCATTTCCTCAAAACTGCTTACAAATTTATACTTGAACATTTCAAATATGCTAGTCACCTGATTTTTGTACTCTTCAACAAGGTTTTCTTGCAGCTTTGCCTTTGCTTGCAGATTTAGCAGCTCATTTTCAACAGAAACAGTACTGTTTTCTAATGTAGCAAGGTAAGCCTTGATTAAAACATGGAAAATATAAAAATTGTAAGACTGTTATTAAAATAACCCAATCTACAATATATTACTAGCAAGTGACCTGCAGGCATTAAAAGGAGTGACACAATTATTTATCCAGTCAAACAAAAATGATAGCCCACAGTTAATTTTTCAGCTTATGAGAACTTTTACTTTGGAGGATAAATACAATACAAAACCTGTAAACCCTTTAAAACTTGAAATTAATAATTGAGCTAAACTCAGTTCTTTAATTTGAAAGAAAGTTTTATAAACATAAAAGAACAATTTCTAGTTACGCAATTTTGTAGCTACCAACAGTAAAACATATGGCATCCTGGTTAATCAGTTGATTAGACAATACTGTTCCTAGCTTTGCCATAGATTTCCACTGATAAATTTTTAATGTCTCATTTTCACTTACTGTAAAAATGGATAGCAAAATTTATTCTACAGGTTTGGGATCTCTAGACAGAAGGCCCAAAAGGAATTAATGTGGTTACTTCATTAATGTATCAGAAATGCAGAGCCATTCAACAATGATTTATAATGATCTCACCTTTAATTTTTCATTTTCAAGGTAAATCTTTTCATTTTCAGAGTTAACAGAATTTAGCTTTCCAAAAATTTTCTCATCTGAATTTCTTCTTTGTTCCTCCTTTCTTTTCAGGTCTTCTAAAAGGCTTGTGATCTGCCTTGTTAGATAAGCACAAACTTTGGCATAATATACAATGCTTCCAAAACTCTCACTATGCAAATTAAATTGTACCTTAACACATAATACTTCATTGTTCTCACTTTATTAAAAAAAAAAAAAGGGAGAATGCATTTAAGCATCCCAAGAAAGGAGTATCTATTGAAATAAAAAACTATCCAAAAGAGTGGTCCACCAAGTAAGTGGTCCTAGCTAATTTATAAATAAATTCATTACCTAGAACACCCAAGCATACTTCCAAGACAACTAGATATACACATACTGTACAAAATGGAATGACATTGAATTTACAGGGTCTATCAGATAATGTTCTACTAAGAACATTCCATAGCTAGTTTAGGAATGGTACTTGCCATTATTAAAAGCAACAAATTGTGCTATGCCTTACCATTTGTTTTTCATGTTAATCAAGTTAAATAATGAAATTTGTTCTGCTGTTTCATTAGTCATACACTGCCTAGTAGAACAAGTCTTGTTAGAATGCTACATTTCAAGCAAAGACTTATATTTTCAGCTAAAATAAACCCAGCAAAAAACAGCTGGAAGCAGAATGAGTACTTGAGGGAAGTATAAATGTTTCCCTTTTCTTATTCTGTCCTAGATGCCTCCTCATATACACTGCACCAACAGTGGGCTACAGATTTCTGGACTGATGTCGTGTACCTGCACTCCTGTTAAATTTAAAATATGCTGAAAATATTTTTGGAAACGTCAGATTTTCTGAAACAAATACAAAAGAATGAAGCCAGTTTGATTTGAGCTGCTACATATTTAAGTATGAATCAAGTTCTTCGTAAAGTATACATTCTGCCTTAGACCTAGCATAAAGGCACCTACCAGTTTCTTTTGCTTATTTGAATTACAGTCCATATTTCTACTGACAGAAAAGGTAAAAGGGTGTTTGTCATCAGCTGCCAAAGAAAATGGCATATGCTTCATGTAAATTAAGATTTGACAGTGTACTTTGAATAAGGTTGGACAATTTTGTGTTGCTTTTCCTTACAAGCATAAACTGCGCATCTGAGAGGAACCCTTCTCTGTCCTCTAGTGGGGTGAGACATTAGTGGAACTGAAGTAATTTTGCCATCATTAGTCTGAAGTAGAAACTAGAAGTCCGAGAACCTTCTCCTATACTGCAGTAGACACAAGAGTTAACACTCAAGCTGTTGAATCAGTCACTAAATAAGTGGTTCTGAGGAAGCAGCTACTAGCAAGTTCAGGCTAATCAGAAGTATGCAGGGCAAAGAATATGTTCCTTACTTGTATGGGGAAATGAAGTTTTTAAAAAAAGTTGTGAAATGCAGCAGAGAGAAGGCTAAAAATCTTAAACTTGTTCTAATTTCCAACTTCTAAATTCTGAACAGAATTTTAAAATATGAATACACAAACTTGTTTTCATTGTAACACTGAGTACTACACTACTAAATACCAACACCATCTGACTACAGAAACAAAAAAATAGATCAACAGTTTTACTTACTCCTTAAGATCTTCTCTTTGAATTTCTAATGTGGTCTTTCCTTCAACCATTCTATCATGCTGAATTTTGCAGACATCAGAAGCCGACAGTATCTCAGACAGTTTGACTTCCTAGAGAATACAGGAATTACAAATTATGTAACAAGAGAATGTCACTGAAGCATGCCACCTAGTTCTACAAACTTTTCTAAACACAAGAGCTATTTAATATGAGATGGCTTCATTGGATCTTCCTAGTACAAAGCAATGTAAATTTTGTCTCATCTCAAAAGAAAATAAACAAAACTACCCACATTTTTAAAAAATTAAAGTCTAAGTACAGACAGTTTCAAGGCAGATACACAGTAAAGCACTGGCACTGTATATCAACAGTAGAATACAACAATATTTCAAAATTTAAGATTAAAATCTTTTCTTAAAACAAAAATATTTGTCTCCAATACATCTCTACTACATACCATTTACATAAATTACTACAAAAATAAAATTCTGCCAAAACATTTTAATAATAAAAAATAATAGGTAGGTAAGAAATACAAAGTTAGGTAAAGTCCCTCAAAGAAGTATGGATAATTAACCAGCACGTGCTATCTTGAAAGTACACCAGGATGACAAAAGAGAACAACAGTGCAACTATGAAACATCAAAAGTTCAGGAGTTAGTTGCCATCCCTCTGTGCTGCAAGTGTATTTAAAGATCCACTACTGTCTTCTCACAAAGATCAAAGAAAACAAAAAACATTATTAACCATCTCATGATATACTAACTGGAAAAATATATCTTTAATACTGACATATCCAAAATGATGGCAACACATCTAAGAGTATGAAAACATACTCTTATTAGGAAATCTAAATAAAGCAATAAAGATCTCAGCACAGTTCTGATCCACCTGGCCTTTTTGAACAATTAGACACCGTAGGGATATGCAGGGCAAGAATCTGTGGAATAATTTGGATTAAGGAAGTTCTGTACTTGGATTTTGAAAAGTTTCAGCAGCTTAGAAACAGAAAGCTAAGTAGCCACATGAGATGTCATACACCAATAAATAACGAAAACAAGGACTTCAAACTCCAATCATGGATTCTTAGTTAGTATGCTGTGCTTTTGAGTGTATATCCATAAAGGTCTAACAGGAAGATCAGGTGAGGTGTAACTGAAAGCTGATCAGACTCCACTTACTACAGTTTGAAGTGTACAACCTCATGGCTTAAGACGCTCGTTAAATTTTAACAAAACAAAGGCAGTGAATGTAGTAACAGTTTGCATGTCACTTATAACAACCTTTTCCTTAAGCGAGAAGCAAAAAATAAGACACAAACACAGCATGACCAACCAACTTTTCCTGTTTTCCACAGATGAAAGTCTCCCAGTTGTTCAATTTAAAGCAATACAGCACAGCATTGCTCACAGCGTAGTCACTCACATGTTCTCTTATTCTGGAGGTTAAATTTTCCACAGCTGCTTCAAAGCATTCAGCTCTTTGTTTCTGGGACCTGATTGCTTTTTTCAGAGCAGTCTTCTTTTGCTCACTTGTTTCCCTTAAGGCTAACATCTGGTGCTTGTATTCACCAACTTGAAGTTTCCATTCTGCTATTTTCTTTTCTAGAGTCTGCAACATAATTAAACATCAACTATTTTCAAATTCTATACCTTACAGATCATTTTGTGACATAACATAGTCAGGATTACCAATTACATTTATAATCTGTTTCCATAATGTCTCTGTATCTTAAATCTTGTTGATACAAAGAGCTAGCCAAGGTATGTACAGCAGTAGGCAAGAGAAAATACATGTTGGGAAACTCATTATCAAGATGATCAAGAGATGAGGTCGAGGAGGTGCAGAAGCAGGAAGGAGTAGGGGGAAAGAGTGCAATCTAACCATTGCTGTGTGCTCTTGGAAATGAGTGCAGAATTTCAATGTAGAAGGCACAGCCATTTATGATAAGGAAAATAAAAGTGGTTTCATCATCCCTAGTGACAGATTTCTGCAAATATCACCTTAACAATGCTACTAGTAATATACACTGATATAGTGAATCTATAGTGAGAACACAGGTAACTAGGGCTGGAGATCAGTATAACTGCATATGAAATTTCAATATGAAAGTTAAGATGTTGGATTTGATTTTTTTAAGTCAAGAAGCTAGGAAAGGCCAGGGTATTTTCTTGAATATATGTATTACAGTATGGTCTGTAATTAGATAACAATATAGTATTTTCTTGCAAGATCTCTGACTTTTTCCCATGTATACAATGGCCCCACTCTGTTAATGAAACAGAATTTTTTAGTGAAGAAACTCTTTTTTAATGGAAAGTTATATTTTCTGTTCAATGGATAGTGAAGCAGAAAATGCAAAAAGAAAAGACTAAGTGCTGCCTTGCCCACAGCAGACAATTGTTTAAAGATAATTAAACCAGGCTATGATAAAGCTTAAACCCCATTGTAACTCACACGTTGTAAGGACAACAAATAACTATAATTTCTTGAGTGCTTAATTTTGCAGCAATCAGGAAATACAATACATCTGCATTAAATGTATTTTAATGCATTTAATTGTATTATCAAATGTGTACAATGCAATTGAGATGAGAGCTGGGTTCTACAACTGTCATCATGCGATCTTTTCTATTGCTGTTAATATTTCTGACTAACTAGATTTTTACATCACTCTGATGAAGGGAGTGTACTGAACCCATCCCGTCCAGGAAGCTCACCTCTCTAACTTCATGACTTTTGTATTTTTCATCTACATATCACTTGTTATTTAAATATGAATGGAAAAAGAGACCAGACATTAAGACACTACATGATGACATACAAGAATAGCAGTACCGGACTCTGCTTCAAGGAGAATAACAGATGCAATTATTTTCAAGGTGCTACAACTTATCAAAAACACGACCAAGCTACCAGTAGACAACTACTTTCATAAAGACAAGTGCAAGTTTCATTCATATAACTTATTATTCTTCTGTCAAACTACAGCAACATATGTAGGTAGGCTAGCAGTGTAAAATTTGTCCCAAGTCATTGATAAATATCATAATTGTAAGAATGATTAATGCATTTGTTTCCTACATTTGGGTCTAGGTCTGACACTTAATTATGTTCTACCTGAATAAAGACCAGAAAGATATGCTGTTTACCTACTGACTACGTTAATGTGCCAGCCTTATTCAATGTATGTGGTTTTCCAAGTAAAAGATGGTCTCAGATACTGGGACACACCAAAAAAGGAAAAGTACTACTTCAAAAAATGAAATGCTAAACCCCCCCAAATATGCAGGAAACAGTTGTCATATATAGATGCTTATAAGGCATTCAATAAACAAAGATGTGACTTGAGGGGCATGGCGGAAAAACACCTTCAATAAATAGAGCAAATAGAAAATCCGAATTTATGTACGGACTTCTTTAACTGTTGTGTAAGTAAACAGCTGTTATCCCCTGTTCTAACCGCAGGAGGTCACAATCACCCTGAGAATAAGTGCTTTGGGCGTTATTCAGTTGCTGAGGTAAATTTAAATTAAGAATTAATTTCATAAGGGTAATGCTAAGGTTTTGCAAGTTTTTACCCAGATACTAGCAAAATCATTACCAAGATCTAAGCTAGCAATTGACTTCAGCACCTCTTGAAGAGCAAACAAAACTTTTAAATAGATACTGAATGAAAATACAGTTGCATAGCAAGTTACTGTATCTAATGAAAATGTTGTTGGAATTCTATAACTGTACCAGGTATAGTAGAACAAGAAAGGAATTTATATTCAGAAGAAAATATGAGGTATTTATACAGACATAGACATACGTGCCTTTTTTTGAAATTCAGTTGCTATAGGTTCCTTAACTTCAAATGACAGAATTAATCGGGGATGTACGCTACTAAAAAAAGTTCAAAAACTAGAAATATATTATTTTTTAGCCAGTGTTTGGTCATTCATGCCTACGTTCTTGACAAGTTTCAAATACTGAAATCTGAAGCCACAGACAGCTCCAGTCTCTGACACAATCTCTTCCTTGCCTTGTTCTAAAGCCAGTAACTGATGCAAATGCCAAATTTACATCTTGCTTTTTTGAACAGAAAATGGAAACAATTTCACCTACCTTAAACAAAGTGAGGTTAGACATTAGTCTTAACTGTTTCTCTTTCAGCCAGTATTAAGAGGTTTATTGATTCCTTCACAGTCAATAAAAAGAAACGGGTGGTGATTCATCACCCTTATCTCACAACAGAACCTCATCCTGGGGACTTGCCTACCTCTTTCCATTGACTACATGGAAACTGCCTCAGTATCGCTATCTATCTTCTAGATAGCAAATGCTTCTTTGTGTGCCTAAATTCTCTTCAGCAGAACTGTTAGTATGCACAAGTTCGGAAAAGAAGGAAAAAAAACCCAAACCCTTGCCATTAAGATAGTGTGGTCAGGCAGACTGTGCAAGATATAAATGACAACGATCTTTACTGTTCTGGATTTTTCTTTTACCAAGAGTTTGATTTCAAGTGATACTTTAAGATTTAACTCTCACATCTGAGTTAAACTCTGACCACAGTAAAGCTTTGCTCATTTTTTCAAATAAACTGTAACACAAGTAAAAATATGTTGACCTGTATTTTCACTTTTAATTCATCATTTTCCACTTCTTTTCTTTGAATCTGACATTGCAGGTGAGCTTGTACTGCTTTTAGAGATCTTGACAGGTGGTCTTCTTTCTGCACATTGACCTAAGAGAAATAAACACAAATCTATTCATCTATAGAGATAGGCTGTATGATGCTATCTGTATTCTTTCTACTTTGCTGCAGTTTCTAAGTGACATTTGAATGTTCTCAAAAGCTGCAAAGATAAAACATGCTCTACAAGTATATTCACAAGCAGTAACTTGTTACTAATGTTATTAATGTTAAACAGAAATCACAAACTTCAAAGAATGTATGTATAATTGATGCCTCATATTTAATCAGACTCTTTAAGTAGTGTGAATAAGGCGTGGAACCACAAACTCAGAAATCCAGGCTGAGCAAAGGCATCTAACTAGCAGGTTGACCAAAATTAAGCCACACTGATCAGCTCTGCCCTGACTAATTAGACCATTCGAAGTATTGATACATTTAACTCAAACTCTAATTTGGGGGGGGGGATACATGAAGCATAAGGGAAGAGTCAACTTATGTCACCATAACTGAGGACAGATGATTTTATGAAATGTCTTGCAACTTAATTCCTTTGGCTAATTCTAAATAACAAATAATGAAAAAGGTAGAAAGAAGTCATATTATCAGTAGACAAGAATAATGGTGTAATGCACCAGTGCAAGCATTCATTATAAACACCAGTAAGAAAGGCAGACTCAGACTCAGTCAGGTATTGACGAAAATGCCATTTGTTGGAGATAACACAAGAAGGAACAAGGGGATAGCACAGATAATCCCTTCAGATGCTGAGCACCCCGAATTGTACAACATTAGATAGATCTCTAGTCGGGGCTGTGCAGACCCCATCAATGCTGACATTTGCTGGCATTGTGGTCTTCAGAATCTTTATAGGCTTTTCTGTTCAGCATTTCTACTCTCAAGCAAAAGGACGTTTCTATGAAAACATGCTGCTTCACTTCAAGATAAAGAGGAGGATGTGCCAATTGCTGAGTGTGAATTTGGGCACCCCCACAGGCTCCTCTATTACTATTAGCTGGCTAAGTTTATCCTGCAGCGAAGCGATATGTTCTCTTGGTTAAGAAAAGAATTCTTAAAGAACAATCATGGCTCTCAACAAACCCCAAGGAGCTACAAAAATCAAAGTACATCATTCTCCCCTTAAAGGTTTAACAGAGCCTACTCTGTCCCTCACTAACACTGAACCATGCTGCACACGTAAAGTGCACTTCAGGTATACAAGTACTGTAACACAGATTGATAAACTAGCAGTAAAATAATTTTGAAACTTCTATAGTACCTCCTTATACAGGACAGACAATTCTTCTCTTCCTATGGTGGTTTGTGCACTGAGCCCCTTCCTTTGGTTCAGAGAATGAATGAGGTCTTGCCAGCTTTTGATATTAGCTCAGCTGTCAGTACTACCTTTCCCTATTCACTAAGCTCAAAGAGCCATGGAAACTAACTGTGAGCAGTGTCTGTTTAGTTTAGCCTGTATTACTTCATTATAAATATTTTTTTCCAGAACTATTGCAAATGAAAAGCCAAAGCCACTAGTCTAGATGTATGCCCCTCCATGAACCGTGGGACATTAGTGTTAAGGACAACCTGTATCATTAATAGGTTTGGATACAGTCTTGATGGTTTTAAGATATTTCTGTAGGAAACATTTTTCAGGATTATCCCTTTTTTTCAAAGATCCTTAAAATAATTGCTTTTCTCGACATTTAAAATTTGTAAATAAGAATCTAGTATACTGGGAGAAAACATTCATTCCAACAGAACTGGTCACTCACTTTTTCAAGCTGAAGCCTGGACAAAAGCTCTTTAACGTGTTTCTCCCTTTCAAGTATTTTTCTCCTGAGATTCTTCATACAAAAAAAAAAAACCAAAGAAATTATTTTAATGTCTGTACACAACAATGCAACAGTAATGCACACTGATGAACATTTCAGCTGTAAAACTAAGATTCCATTTTTTTGATGATAAACCACAAACATTCCCACTTTGTCACTGTCACTTGAAATTGTATGATCCCATGATGGAGCCATTTTCAGATACAGCATAGAACAAAAAGAGACAGAATTTTAATTTACTTACAGTATTTTGGGTTTCATTTTCACTTAACTTCTGCACCAAAGTGTTAATGTTTTTACTGTTTAACTGCAAGACAGAAGCAGGAAACATTAAAAAATTACTTCTGATTATAATTGATTTAGCATTTATTCAATGGTTTTGAATTTGGTACATATAATTTGCTACATTTTCAAATTTGGTACATATGAATATAAAAGCTCACATACTCACGAGCTACTTAGAGTTGGTGGTTTAAACCCTAAAGATTCAATTTATTTTGTGCACAGAACTTCGTAGCTGAAGAAAACAAACTAGGGTCATTCCATACACCAATTTCATTCTTTATTTTAGCTAAAAAGACTCTAAATACCATAAATACTTAAGTGTTATTTAAACACGTAGTCAAATAGTAAAAGCATTTTTATTACTCATAATATTTTAAAGATTAATATTAAGTATTAAAATCTTTCAGGAACTTCAGTTAGATAGGAGAATTTGAGGACTGAACCAGAATGCATAGGCTGGGACATCACAAAAATCAACCTATGTTAACTGTTACTACAAATCCAAAAGAATTTATGTGCCTATAACATTGTCAACTAAACTTCTCATTTTAAAATGTCTGAATTTGGGGGTGGGGTAACTTTCCATTTAAAAAAAAATAGATGTGGGAATTTCAGATTGTAAATGCTAAATATTTTAATTTCACTAGTGAGAAGATAAACCCACTGCCTCAAGGTAGAAACTTTGGCATCAAAAGCTTTACAACTCCTTGAAAAGCATTTGTCTTATCCTAGCCTGCACGTAACTCCTCAGAATGTTCTCTAACCTTGATCCCATGTTTATCTCTAAAGTCAGTATGTGGACCCCAGTTCTGCATCCAGGTTTCCACCTCTGCACGCACTGCAAACTTATAAACATTGTGTTCAATAGCAGTCCTGTCCTTTCCTGATTATACTGAGTCAGATTTGCTATCAGCAAAAATCTAATATTTAAACAGGAATGGTGTTTTGTGACCCCACAACAATTTATTAGCAAAACCAGAAGTGCTTAGAAGACTTCCCAGAATTGAGAAGTGACTGGAAACCTAAATTACTCATATCATCTTTCCATTCTCAGGAAATTGTCTTCCCTACAGTTAGTTCTCTATGAACTTTCTCTCTAACAATCAACAAAAAGCCTCCTGCTGTAAAACAGGTAGCATTGCCTATGAAAACCTGAAAATCAAGAGTATTATCTTTAAAATTAAAGTTCAGAATAAACACCCATCTCTTTTAGCTTGCAAGAACACAAGTTAGCTTTGTGACTTCTGAAAGAAAGCTAAGAAAGTCAGCAATGACAAATCACATTTAATTTTACAAGAAATCTACATTCTTCACTCCATCAGGTTTCTGTGCGAGTTCCATATGACACTACTGTTAAAACAGGAATTCATTGTGATCCACCTCCTGTTTTAACACACATAGCCTGCCAAATTCCTTCCAGCTTTGCAGGAACAGGGCTATGCACAGGACTTAACAAAAAAACCTTCCCAATACGTGTATTAAAAAAGATGGTAAGACTAAGTGCTAGTTCAAGACTCGTGTAAGAAATGTACATTTGCATTGGTTCCATGTTTATGCCTTACATATACTTGGTGTTCTAAACTGTCAGGTTCTTTGCTTAGATCAGTAAAATATTTTCCATCTTGGATGGCTTTTGTAGTTCCATTATAATCCTTTTTATATGGCTAAATCAGTGAACAGAGTTTTCATGCATCTCCAGGTGGCACATACGTTTTTCCCTGAAATAGCATTCACAATTATGTAGCATGTAGTATCACTCACAGTTAGCACACTGATCTTACTAATTCAAGGATATCAACATAAAACGAGTTAGCTCTTCAGGAGAATCACAGGTAAGCTTAGGAAGTGTGGGTTAGATGAGTGGACAGTGGGGTGGATTGAGAATTAGCTGAATGGCAGAGCTCAGAAGGTTGTGATCAGCAGCACGAAGTCCAGCTGGAGGCCTGTAACTAGCGGTGGTCCCCAGGGGTCGCTACTGGGTCCAGTCCTGCTCAACATATTCATCAATGACCTGGATGAGGGGACAGAGTGTACCCTCAGCAAGTTTGCTGATGACACAAAACTGTGAGGAGCGGCTGACACACCAGAGGGCTGTGCCACCATACAGCGAGACCTGGACAGGATAAAGTGTTGGGTAGAGAGGAACCTAACAAAGTTCAACAAGGGCAAGTGTAGGGTCCTGCAGCTAGGGAGGAATAACCCCATGCACCAGTACAGGTTAGGGGTTGACCTGCTGGAAAGAAGCTCTGCAGAGAGCGACCTGGGAGTCCTGATGGACAACAGGATGACCATGAGAGCCAGCAGTGTGCCCTGGTGGCCAAGAAGGCCAATGGCATCCTGGGGTGCATCAAGAAGAGTGTGGCCAGCAGGTCGAGGGAGGTCATCCTCCCCCTCTAGTCTGCCCTGGTGAGGCCGCATCTGGAGTATTGTGCCCACCTCTGGGCTCCCCAGTTCAAGAAAGACAAGGAACGACTGGAGAGAGACCAGCAGAGGTCTACGAAGATGAAGGGAACGGAGCACCTCTCTTATGAGGAAAGGCTGAGAAACCTGGGTCTGTTTAGCCTGGAGAAGAGAAGACTGAGAGGGGATCTCATCAATGCATATAAATATTTAAGGGTGGGTGTCAAGAGGATGGGGCCAGACTCTTTTCAGTGGTGCCCAGTGTTAGGACAAGGGGCAACAGGCACAAACTGGAGCACAGGAAATTCCATCTCAACGCGAGGAAAAGCTTCTTTGAGGGTGACAGAGCACTGGAACAGGCTGCCCAGAGAGGCTGTGGAGAGATTAAAATCTCTGGAGAGATTAAAAACCCGCCTGGATGTGTTCCTGTGCAACCTGCTGTAGGTGAACCTGCTTTGGCAGAAGGGTTGGACTAGATGATCTCCAAAGGTTCCTTCCAATCCCTACCATTCTGTGATTCTGTGATTTAGGAGAAATTTCAAAGATCAAAGAAATCTCTCATTTATGACTTCCAACAAGGGTAAAAAGCCTGTGGTGTCACAGGATGTACTCCCAAACTGAACCCTCACAGAACACACCTAATCTACAAGGCAAAGGTCAACAGTTTACTTCCAGTGAAGGTGGAGGTCAAATCCTGGTCAGACACCAATACTATGTTTCACAGCAGAGTTGTTCTAATTTGGAGGCAGCAATGGCTTTTCTCATTTCCCAGTTTGGAAGAGCTCCTCACCAGGCAGGGCTGCACAGGAACATGATGCTGCCCGTGCCATGGCAAGTCCAGAGCCAAGTATCAGTGTCTATCACCTAAATGCAACCCATTCCCCCAACTTCCAGGAACTTGCCATCACCCTCACTCTTTCTCCAAACACCTCTCTCCTGCCTCTACCCTCACACTCCAGCATGACTGATGCCCTGGCAAAGCACGAAGTTATCTGTTTACTCCACTCAGTGCTCCACTGACTACTCATTACTTTTCAGAAGTCTTACCTTCTCCACCCACCAGGACCCATTTATCCAGCTTTCAGCCTATGCCAGGTGCTTCTCCATCAAAAGGATTTGTCAGACTGAGTTTATATTCTTACATCCATATCTCCTTAGCATAACTGAGATAATGAGTAACAGAAATTGGGAAGTTCCCAACTCAAAAAAATCACTTCCTCGCAGAATCAGAATGTAGACTGCTCTGCTTCCAACTGTTGCCATAAGGTAAATAACTACACTCAAAACGTCTATTGTTCTTTATTTTATGTGTCTTGGTTTATTACAAACTTACATTTCCTGGCAGACCTCAACTTGTATAACACAGTGCAGGTCTCTATAGCTTTTTCTTGGTTATATAACCAAAACTAAGTTCTTGAATTTGATTACTTCCAGTGAAAACAGCATCTTGGAAGATTAAACACTGTGTTTCGTTGTCCTAGCCCATCTATGTCAGCAGAAAAGAACAAGTAAGAATTTTTCCATAGTTTCAGTATATCATTTTTATGTCCAGCACTCTCACCCATTTTTTGAAATATCACCTACTTCCCATCTGTAGCTAGGAAGTATGTTTTGAAATATCCGGTTTGAATCTTGTTAACAAAGTAAATAGAATGAAAAAAATCAAACTTAACAGGAACAGAATGAACTTGCCTTAGTAGCATGAGGAAGAAGAAACTTCTCCTGAAGATCGAAGTCCAATAAAGAAGCGGTACAGTTATGTACTGGTAAAGATGAGGATGACTGTGATGATGATGACATTTTGTTTTAACACTGTATAACAAGACAGTAAGTATATGTTAACATATATTGGTGTACTGTGGATCAGTAACTGGAACATAATTGGCATCCCAGGTTGCTCCCACTAGAAAATACAGTGTACCTAACCAAGCAAACCCCAGTCTCATCAGAGATTTAACACAGTTAATGCAACTGAAATCTTGCACATTCATAACTTGTAATCACTTAAGCAGCACCGATCTCACGCAGTCGGTGCACAGAAATCAAATCCCTCCCCAGCAGCAAACTGAACACAGGCGAAGGACGGAGTAAAGCTGGCAGCTGCAGTACCCCGCTTCCCCGCTGCCCGGCGCGGGGGTGAGGAGCAGGGGCACAGGCCGCCCAGCAGCGCCCTCACCCCGGGCTCTGCCTCCGGCCCTCTCCCCTCGCCCGACGCCCCTGCACCCGCCTGCCTGCGGCTGCTGCCCCTGAGGGGTCCGGCGGGGCAGCGTCCCCTCAGAATCCCCTCCTCCGGGGCAGTGTCCCCACAGGACCCCCTCCCGCGGGGCAGCGTACCCTCAGGACCCCCTCGGGGGGAGCGGTGTCCCCTCAGGACCCCCTCAGAGGGGGCACTGTCCCCTCAGGACCCTCTCCCGCGGGGCAGGGTCCCCTCAGCGCCCCCTCCCCCGGGGCAGCGCCCCCT
>VZSZ01011075.1:266532-305745 GCA_013398815.1 Ibidorhyncha struthersii
GGGGGGGGCGCGCGGCGGGGGCCCGGTGAGACGGGGGCGTCGGGACGCAGGTGTGCGGGCCGCTGCGGCCTCTGCGTGGGCCTGCGGCCTCCGCGGGCCCGGAAAAGCGGCGTAGCCCCCGTCCCCGACATAAAGAGGTTCATGGAGTTGGGGGTCAAAGGCGCTTCGAGACGTGGCTGTATCCATTTCCACCCCGTAACTTGCGCAGACGGGGCGGCGTTCAGGCGCACCCAGGGGGGTGTTTCCAGAGTAAGACGGGCAGAGAAACCTGGAGAGCTCTGGGGAGCTTTGGATCTTCTACTTATTTTCTTTCGGGGTGTTTCCATTAATACATTTTTTCTGAGGTTAAACAATAAGTATTCATGTAACCTGACTGTATGTGAAGCTTTTTTTGGCCACACATTGTCAAACATTGTAGAAAAGCCACATATTTTTAAATAAACACATTCTGATGAAAAATAAACCAATTACTCTTGCATCATGTTACATGAGAAAGCACTACTGACACTTCAGGTGGCACTTTATAGAATACCTGAAACATTGCATAGGCGTATGTAAAGATCACTTTCAGGTAATGAAGTGTGCAAAACAGAATGATGATGTGATATAAATATGATCACGTGTATAGATATATATGTACATCCATATAGATATGTTCATAGATACATACATATGTACATAGATACATGTGATCATACACAATGATAATCTGCACATTAATTTTGTTTAGAAAAGTGCATACTGATAGAAATACTACTTTTTAATATGCTAGGTAAAGATCGGTGTTGGCGACTTTTAAAAAAAAATCTTGGCATTGGGAGAAATAATCAAAATCAATATAAAACATATCATTTGGCATAATTTGTAAACATGCGAGTGTGTTTGTATTTTCTTCTTTTGTTGGCAATGGAATTTCAGAAGTCAGATCAGTTATTCCCTTTATACACTCTTTGGAGAATGTTATCTAGCCATGTGTGCACAGTAATAAAAATAAAAATCGAAGGCTAAATTTCAACCTTTTTAATTCTAGTAGAGATGAAATTACTCCATTACCCATTCTGGAATGAGTGCCTGTTTGTACCTGAATTACAAGGGAGATTTTGTCTTTGCATGTGCAAAATGCCCAATGTTTTGTTCTCCATAGGACCACAGCCCTGAATTGTGAATTAATCATCTCCATCACACATTTGCTTTGGCACCGCAGTTTATGAGCTGTGGCTTTGGTGTCCCATAGTCAGTTTGGATTAAATTCTTAATTTTATCTTCCCAGAACTTGCTATATGATCGACTTATTTTTAAAAGAAAGCAATGAATTGTTGCAATTATCTAAAAATGTGGTGATTGCTTATGCAATACAGAAACCACTATCCATTGGTGAGAGCTAATTAGCATGATAATTAGCATTGCACTCTGTATGTCATAAACAAAGAATGAATTACAAGTTTCAGTCCTCAAAAACAGATTTTAATGACTGGCACAACCTACAGAGTGGAAAATAATTAAAGGAAATATGTCACACAGTTCCACCATGACATAATTACAAGCCTTAATAAATGAGGTGTGCTGGAGAGAGGCTTCTTTAGATACCACGGAAACTCTGCGGAGTGTTTGTCACGGCTCATGACTTTATCTGCTCTAAAGGTATAACTGAACCTTTCATTTCTGTGTCAGAAATTCAAGACTCCAATGCCTTTCTTTGTTCATTGTTTAATTTTGGCAATAGCCTATCACAAAAGTCTCACAAAAGCAGCACATTTGCTGCAACCCTGTTTATACACTGTTCCTTCCCTATCCTTTTACACACCATGGTGGTATAATACTGACCAGAATTTATTTCTTCCAACAATCCTTAGACACTCACTGCCTTACACAGAAATAGATATATCCAGCAGAGATGGAGAGATGGCAACATTTCTTTCCACACACTCCTGTAAAATAGGTGTGGTGGGTTTTGCTGTTTCCTCGGCCTGTTTCTCAGCATCTCCCATGCCGTGGCGTGGCATGCCAGCGTCTCAAGCAGGTAGACAGGGAAGTCCTTCACTCTACAGTGCACGGGGGCACCGGGCACCAGGGTGAGCTGCCCCATGGAGTTATGATTCTGTAGTGCTATTGAGTTTCCCACAGACAGTCACCCACTCAAGGAGCCTCATCTCTGCACGGATGACTTAGCTGGAGCAGTAGATCATCTTCCCTGCTCAAAGAGCAGCAGCGGGTGTTTCTGCACCCACTTAAGGCATGGAAAAAATATAAGGCAACTCCAAGGTACAGGGAAGTAACAGGAGGGCTTTCTCCTGAACAGCATCTTACATGGCAGCTGGTCTGGGTGTCCTTCATTTGGAGGTTGCAGATTCAGTGTTGGTCTTCTCAGGTTTTGGCCAAGGACATTTGGGAACACCTTCCCCCAGATGCAGGTTATAGCAGCTACAGTGGTGCAGAACTTCCCTTATTACACGTATTGACCTGCCTGGATCAGAGTTCTCAGTGCTGATTGTTCACTGTAACTCCAGCTGTACTGGTGCCACTCCTCATTTCCACATGAGTCAGACAGCTCAGTCAGACATCTCAGCTGTTTGCAGAAGACTTTTTACCTCTTTGAAGGAGGCAAAAAAAGCTTTAATTCATTTCTCTTTTACTCAACAGTCCTTAAATCCACTTGTATTCATTCCTCAATTTAGACTTTCTCCCTGTGCAATGCAACCCAGGGGGTGAGTGTGAGCCCTGTTTGTTCCCCTTCCTTAGGATCTGCGTCTCCTGAAAAACTGTTTGCTCCAGTTCCCAAATTGCTACAGCCCCTTTCTTACACGGCAAAGTGGCCAAAGAGCAGGGTGAGGTCCCAGAACTAGGGCAGGTACCACAGGAGTCTGTTCAGGACTTGGGAAATGGGATAGAGACCTTAAGGGTGGAAGAAAGAGCAAGAGGACACATTACAGAGTGGAATTCCAAGCAAAAGAAACAACTGAGAAACAACTGAGAGCGCGTTGTATTTTCAAGATTAAGGTAGCTTAATTTGTGCATATACAGTTTAGTTACAGAAATTCCTTTCCAAGATAAAGGGACACACTCAAACATGTAACTTCAATTTTAGACAGACTTTCGGAAGGCCTGAATCTTTATCTGCCCGAATTCTCTCTCTTATCAGTGACAGCCCATGAACAAGTAGCCCTGGAAATTCTGCCGTGCAGCAGCAGAGGCAGAGACCCTTTTGTGCATGGGTGGAGCAGACAGACAGCCAGGCTGCAGTTAGTGGGACACAAACAATACCTACAGGAAAATGAGAAGTTCCATGGAAGTGCTTAACATGGCCAGCTGGAACTGCGAGCGGAAGCCTGGCTGGAAGTAACACAGCATAACAAATGTGAAGCTGTTCACCCTGTGTAAAAGCAGGGATCCCATACCCAGCTGCTCGTTCATGGTGCTGCTCAGGGAAGATGCTCCTCAGGTTTACCAAACCTCTGCTCAAGCCTATGGGTTCCCTGGTCCCGGGCACTCTCTGTGGGAGCAGCAGTCCCTATGGATAAAAACTCTCAGCTTTTCCATGGTGGGAGGGCTGACCATGGTGGAGGGCTGACTGTGCCCATGGTTAGCACAGCCCGGCCATGCCTTTGCAGAGGCCGGTCCCACACGGGGCACTGGTGGGCTCTGGCTGTCGGGATTTTGGCAGCACTTGGCCGAGTGTCCTGGTTTGAGGTAAAACAGGACAGATTTTGTTCAGTAACTTTGCTGCTTAGCTGGGCCTCTTCTAACTACTGAAATTAACAGCATATTGTGCAGACAATGTTCACTCTCAGAGTGATAAGACCTGTGTTTATAGCTGATGCCAAGGACTGGTATGCAGAGAGGCTTTTGCTTATACTTATTGCTACAACAATCAAGGGCAGCTGACTTGCTGCTTGTTACTTGCCCTGTTGGAGGGTCAGAAGTGGAAAAGCACAGTGGGGTCCCACCTGCGGGGAGGATTGGACAGGACAGGTGACCCAAACCTGACCAACAGGGTATTCCATCCCATCTGCATCATGCTCAGTATAAAAGCTGAGGGATCAAAGGGTCAGCTCTCTTTCTTCAATGGCCGATGTCTGAGGAGGACTCCATTCGTCTGCCTTTGATCCCGATCCTGAATGCAGATCCGGAATCCAGCTCCCATCCATCACTGAATCCAGCCTGGGACTTCCCCAGTGCCAGCCGGTGACATGATTGTCATCCTGGGAGCTCGATATGGTTTTGTATATATTTCATTATTTTCTTTTTGTATTTTATTATTAATATTTCATTAAAGTAGTTTAGTTCTTTCTAAACTCATAAGTCTCTTTTTCCCTCCTCTGCCTCTCTCTTTGAAGAGAGGTGGGGGGGGGCATCTGTCACTCAGCCTAAAGCACAACACCAAGGATGGCTATTCAGGAGAGAAATGGGCCAGAAAGGCCCTGACTCATCCCATGCTGGGAAGTTGGGAAGCTGGGAGGGAGCTGGGGATCCCTGCCCACTTGAGGGCTGCTCCTGGGGCAGATCCAGCCGGGGAGAAGGGAGCTTGGCAGGCGCCTGCCTCACCCTCCCACGCATGGGGGTCCAGCTCTCCACACCCCACGCCAGCTCCGCTCAGGCACCCTTCACACTCACAGGCAGGATTTGTTTTTGGCATTTCTGGTTATCACCGATGAGAAATCAAAACATGAGTCCTATGAAAAGGTTCGGCTCAAAGACTGTTGCAGGGAATAGAGCACAAGCTCTTTTACGCACATTTATTAGTGCATTTGTCCCTTAAATTTTAATATTTTAAATTTTAAAAAATGATATGAAAAAGTATTCACATGAGAATACCCTTAAGAACCAGCAAAATCATGATCTGAGAACCACCATTAGTAAATACATAAGGAACAGGCATCAATAACTATCAATAATAACAGCTGTACCATCCTGTTGGTTATAAATGAACGACGAGAGTGCTGGAGTGTAAGAAGCTCCAGGTTAAATCTATTGTAGTCCGCAAATGGAGTCCTTGCAAGCTACTTAATCGTTTTAGAAACCTGGTCTGTGACTGGTCTGAATAGCCTTAGTCTGAGTGGCATGTCTGGTCCGAATATCCTTGTTGATATGTGGTTTCATTTCTCCAATTGGTTTTACATTTGTTACACAAGTCAGAAACCTTTGCATATGAGTTCCAGTGTTTTTCTTTTTTCCTCCTCTTGCTTTCTTAACCCATCACCATCTAATAACTCCTGGCTGGCAGTTGTGCTGAAGACAGCAGTAATACTTGTCTAGGTGGAGTTTCAGAGTCATTAGGGAAGGCCTGGCAAGAAATCCAAGGAGAACAAAGGCAGCTTGTTGCTACAGAGGCAGAAAAAGAAGCAGGGACTAGTTCACAAGAGTTGGTTAGTTAGCCTTGCTTGTCTACGTGCCCCTTTTCACTTGCAGCTATCAGAAGCTGAGTGAAGGATAAGAGAGACGTGTCCAAGGTTTGCCTTCCGCTCTATCTGCAGCAGAGGTGGATGCTCACTACCAAACCCTCTTATTTGCAAGTGCCAACTCCCTCCCTCTTCTTCCTCCCTCCTTCAGATGACTGCTGTTCTCTACACACATAGTGGCAGCTCCTTCTTGGAAACATAGCGATGACCTGTACACCCTACAACATGAAGCAGGTGGCAAAATGGCAAAATACACCAATTTCACACCTAACTTCCTAGTAAACGATTATTTGATAGACATTTAACACTCACAGGGTAAATTCCCTAAACCATTTTACTTTTCTGGTTTGCCTTAGGTTGTCTACAACCAAAGAGTGAAGAATATGGAGCATATGTTGTTTAACCCTTTCTTGTATGCTTTCCACACATCTCAGTAGCATGGACTGCTGTGCAAAACCTGTGTTAAATGTGTAAAGGGAGTCTTTGGTTCCTAATCCCTTAGTAGTGTGTCTAATGGAAAATGAAACATTGGTTTGTTGAGGTTAGCTCTACATACAATGTCAAATATTAAATTACAATTTGATGCGTGGTTTACTTTCATGTAAGTATATATTAAAGAGCAGCACTGTTTTAACATACATTTCTAGAGACTGAATTCAAGTTCAAACATGTAATGGTAAAAAAGCCAATTTTAAAAGACATAAAAGCTAAGACCTTCAAATGGTGTTATTTAAAGTTAGTCACACTTAGCCACAAAAGTGAATTACTTGATATTAAACTGCCTACGGTCGAGTGTTGCTGGCAAGTTGCTGTTCAGAAAGTCCACAGTATAATTTTGCTGGCTATTTTTGCATACAGTGATACAACAGCTGCTACAGTTACCATGTATTTGCCCTTCTGTTCTCCCTGCAGGCGGAGTATTTGTTCATGTGTGGGCCCACCTTTGATGGGGGTGTTCGATGAGTATGACAGTGACAGACATTTCTATGCAATTGGGCAGAATCAGGTTGAAGTTACAAGGTAATTCAGCATTTTCCTCCTTCTACAAGCCCTTTGTGGCAGCCTTTAGAAGCCTGGCTTGTCTTTTTCTATAAACTTTTGAGGTATGCCTTTTTCTTTTAGTGCTTACTTTATCCCTCATTAAATATCTTTTCTACTTTATGAATAGATCACGTGATTTTCTCTTGTGGGTTGACCGTGGCTGGATGCCAGGTGCCCCCCAAAGCCACTGTATCACTCCCCTCCTCAGCTGGACAGGGGAGAGAAAATACAATGAAAGGCTTGTGGATCGAGCACAGGGAGAGATCGCTCACCGGTTACTGCCACGGGCAAAACAGACTTGACTTGGGGAAAATTAACTTCATTTATGACCAATCAAATCAGAGTAGGATAATGAGAAATAAAATCAAATCTTAAACCACCTTCCCCCCACCCCTCCCTTCTTCCCAGGCTTAACTTCGCTCCCAACTTCTCCACTTCCTCCCCGCAAGCGACACAGGGGGACAGGGAATGGGGGTTGCACTCAATTCATCACACGTTGTTTCTGCCACTCCTTCCTCCTCAAGGGGAGGACTCCTCACACTTTTCCTCTGCTCCAGCATGGGGTCCTTCTCACGGGAGACAGTCCTCCATGAACTTCTCCAATGTGAGTCCTTCCCATGGGCTGCAGTTCTTCATGAACTGCTCCAGCATGGGTCCCTTCCACAGGGTGCAGTCCTTCAGGAACAGACTGCTCCAATGTGGGTCCCCCATGGGGTCACAAGTCCCGCCAGCAAACCTGCTCCAGCATGGACTCCTCTCTCCATGGGGCCACAGGTCATGCCAGGAGCCTGCTCCAGCGTAGGCCTCCCACGGGGTCACAGCCTCCTTCAGGCACCTATCTGCTCTGGCTTGGGGTCCTCCACAAGCTGCAGGTGGATATCTGCTCCATTAGCCAGGCTGCATGGGGACAGCCTGCCTCACCATGGTCTTCACCACGGGCTGCAGGGGAGTCTCTGCTCTGGCGCTTGGAGCACCTCCTCCCCCTCCTTCTTCACTGACCTTGGCATCTGCAGAGTTGTTTCTCTCACGTATTCTCACTCCTCTCTCCAGATGCAGTTGCTGTGTTGCACAGTAACTTTTTTTCCTTTTCTTAAATATGTTATCCCAGAGGTGCCACCACTGTCACTGATGGGCTCAGTCTTGGCCAGCAGCAGATCCGTCTTGGAGCCAACTAGCATTGGCTCTATTGGACATGGAGGAAGCTTCTAGCAGCTTCTCACAGATTCCATCCCAGTAGCCCCACTGGTCTTTTCACCTTGCTGCTGAAATCCAGTACATAGAATCATAGAATGGTTTTGGTTGGAAGGGACCTTAAAGACCATGTAGTTCCAACCCCCCTGCCATGGGCAGAGACACCTTCCACTAGACCAGGTTGCTCAAAGCCTCTTCCAACCTGGCCTTGAACATCTGCAGGGATGGGGCCTCCACAGCTTCTCTGGGAAGCCTGTTCCAGTGCCTCACCACCCTCAGAGTGAAAACTTTTTCCTAATATCTATTCTAAATCTACCCTCTTCCAGTTCGAAGCCATTCCCCCTCATCCTATTGCTACATGCCCTTGCAAAAAGTCCCTCTCCAGCCTTCTTGTAGGCCCCCTTCAGATACTGGAAGGCCGCTATAAGGTCTCCCCGGAGCCTTCCCTTCTCCAGGTTGAACAACCCCAACTGTCTCAGCTTGTCTTCACAGCAGAGGTGCTCCAGCCCTCTGATCATCTTCATGACCCCCCTCTGGACCCACTCCAACAAGTCCATGTCCTCCTTATGTTGGGGGCTCCAGAGCTGGATGCAATACTCCAGGTGGGAGTCTCACGAGAGAGGAGTAGAGCGGCAGAATCACCTCTCTCGCCCTGCTGGCCACGCTTCTTTTGATGCAGCCCAGGATACGGCTGGCCACCTGGGCAGAATACCTCTCTGGGCAGAATACATCTGTGTATTCATCTTCACACATTTCTGTGGTTGATAGTTTGGCAGTGTTTGTGGGCATCACTTTCTTCTGAACTGACACCGAAGACTTAATCACTTCTGTGCTCTGCCACCAGAGGGGAAATGGTGCTTATTCAGAAATCCTCCTTCCCCCCTGCTCACAGTGTTTGTCCATCAAAGCTTTTCCTCCTCTTCTCACTTCTCCCTTCTCTGAGTACACTGCAACTTTGGGGCTTTCCTGTTAAGCCTCTGGGTCCCTCTTGCTTCAAACTTTTTTTTTCATCTTTGCTACCTCTGCACAACTTCACCCCATGCTCTCACCACTGCAGGAGCGCCTAGCTCACCATCTGCTTTTCCTCTCTGTCCATGTGGCCAGTGGACCTCGAGAAACCAAGTTTTATTACAGCATATTTGACCTGCAACTCACTTCCCAAGCGCCTGCACATAGGGTAAACCAGGAAGCCATTTAACAGGCATTTTCCAGGGTATAGCGGCATTTGGAAGTGGTAACTACTGAATTAGTAAGACTACTTCTGCAACTGTAAACTTTACATCTGTAACGGTAATATTTTTACTCGGGCAATAGACTGAAGTGATTAAAGTGTGTAAAAGTGAGTAAAAAAATGATTATTATTCTTTGTATAACTTTGCAATGTATATTGATATCTTTTTACAAGGTTAACTGTTTTACACGGGCAGAGTGCAGACTACACACCAAGCACTGTTAAACTCAGCACCGTGTTCAGACAGGGGTTTTAAGTGGAAATGTACTCTGTTTTATCCTTAGGTGTTTCTCTGATCTTACTGGCATCTGTATCTGTGAAAAAAATTCCTGCACTGAAGGTAATTGTGTCATTAATAGGCTAACACAGCTTTTTAAGGATGTGCATTTATTCCTGAAAAAAATCAAACTGCAGAATCGTCATTAATGTATATGCAAAGTTTATAATCTGTAACTACAAATATAAGAACAGATTTCTTTCAATGAAACATACTTTTATAAAATTTGCTATATCCATTTTGAAATGTAATGTTTATTTCAACTTTTATGTAAATCAACTGTAATGCATAGTTATTAATGTAAAATTAAGCCTTCCATCAGCTGATGTCTCAACTATACAAATAAGCAGTGAAGATTTACTTCCATCTTTTTTGTTATTTGTTACTTTTCTGTTGCTTACTTCTGATTTTTCTATTCATTTATCATTGTAGGTGGCTGAATTCTGCAATGAGCATAACCAGAACAGAGAAGCACCCAATCTGCAGAACTGAATGTGTGGCTACAGAAGCACATGGGAAGTAATTAAAAACTGTACAGATTTTGAAAATAATCTATTCTTTAGCTTTATAGGGAAATAATAGATGATTTTGCTAAGAAATTAACATTTGAGTTAAAACACGGTACAAAAAGGCATAATCTTCAGACTGCAGTCTTCTCTAACAGTTTTAACATACCATCAAAACCAGAGGAGCTGCACAGATTGCATATCAGAGAATAATTTTCCTGTTATTCTTATCCTCTAGATAAATGAATCTAGAAAGCATAAATAAGTACAACCATTTTTGTTTGATGTTAATTTATGTCATTTTCATATCTAGGTCCTGACATGGTTAAGAATGATGGGATCTATTCCAAGTACTTGTTTGCTTTCACTGAGAATGGCAGATACAGCCTGAAAGTTCACATCCGAGCTAACAGAACTACCATGCCGTGAACTGCAAAGCCATGGAGCCATGCCATGTCTTTACCAGGTTGTGTAGAAAACTGTACGGCAAAGTAATGCAGAGAAAATTGTGCAGGTATTTATTCCAGCACCTGTATACATCGAGTCCCTTCATAAATACGAAGAGTAGGCATTAGAGCAACAACAGCCTAGCTAAGAGGTATTTAGTTTTGAACACTTTTCAAAACCTGAAAAGTCAGTATTCCCCAGAAGAGTATTTAAAGTAGACAGTAAAGAGCTATAATAGAGCAGTATCTGTCTACAGCTAGACAGGACTGTTTTTTTTTCTGTGAAAAGAATAACTGTAGGTTTATTAGCTATAATCAGTCATCTGAAATTAAGAACTGTTGAAGTTTTAGTAAATTAAACCCTCGTAATTATTTTACAAGTAACAGTTACTTCAATTTCATATTAGCTTTCTTAGTAATTAGCAGTCTTGGAACTGTAAAGAAATAGCTATTGCAGTAGAAAATACTGTACTTAATTGAGGTTAATGGATTTTTCAGATTTAAAATTATATAAATGAAGTGAAGTTCAGGTCACCTGCATACTACAAGAGTATGCATATAGTTAGGATTAACCAGCATTTTTGAATGCTTTAGGTAAAATCAAGATGAACCCATCAAGACCCTCAGCTGTTAAAAAGGATATTCAGATCAGAGGAGGGGGTTTCCATAGAACAGCTGCAGGAGGCTCCTTGATAATATCTGCAGTGCCAATGGGACCCAAGGCTGATGTGTTTCCACCATGTAAAGTCATTGATCTTGATGCCAGAATAGAAGATGATAAGGTCATTTTATCATGGACTACCTCAGGAAATTATTTTGATGAAGGCCAAGGCATGTTTTTGGCTTTCTATCTTGCCTCCCGCACAAGGTCAAATTGCAAAATGAGTACATTTTTGGTGGGCATTTTAAGTGAGCACCCAGCCTTTATCAACAGGATTTTATTGCATCTGAAAGCACCTGTACAAGTGCCAGCTCAGTTTTTGTCTGTGCTTTGTAACAGAAACTGAAGACTCAACATTTCTCATTCTTCATCATTAATTACATTTTTGTTAACTATAAATGGCTTAAATATGCTATTCTAGTAATTCAGTGTGATACGCATCACACGACACAGGACCTGTAATGGAACTTAGTCTCACTGACACCAGTGGGAATTTTGTGCAGTGGTTCCAGGGATTTATTCTTGCTTTGCTCTTGCAAAGATTTTAAATGGAATTAGCCAATATGTTTTTAGAAAGACCTTTTTCCAGTTTTGATGGAAAGCTCACTTTCACTATGTTGTAATATTTTGCTGTTCATGAAAGAAAGACATATACTCTGTGAATGTAAGGAAAGAGTGGAAAGAAACACCAAATTTGGACAAGAAATAGGAATTTTACTTCACTTAGTGTAAGGTCAAATCCAGTAACGTCAGAAATACGGAGAGACTTCAGTGTGGGTTCATGATGATTGCCATCATCTATTCATTTCATTTCAGTGCTGTGCTGTAGAAATTTAATCATTCAAGCACTCAGTTTAGGTAATTAATTTTTTGCAGATCTATCCGCCATACTGCATTTCTTTTACCCAGTAGCCAAACTAACTAATGAAACTGATACTAAGTAAGTAGTATTTCGGAAGTATTTTGAAATGAAAATATTTTGAAAGACATTAAACATTTGAATGATAGCTAACACACATGACAATATCTTCTATTTGTCTTTTCAGCTGGAAGTTATGAAATCAGAACAAGTGAACTCCTCTGGAACTAAGAGGCAATTTTTATAACACTGCTTTTGTGAATACTTCCTCTCTGTCATCTGAGCATGCTGGCTGCAAAGGTAAGTTAAAAAGTTTCGCTAACCAGTAGTTTGGAGGTGTTTAAAAAGGAATTCAGCGTTACTATTTCCAAGGCTTCAGTGACTGCTAAAGACAAAGTGAAAACAATCATTATTTCATATTGGTATAAAAAAAACACCCCAAACCCCAAACAAACCACACGCAGAAGAATTTAGCTAATTTTTCTGGCCAATATTTCAGAAGAAGTGAGATGATATAATTTCATACCATCACCATCAGGAGTTATTTTTTGGTACACTAGGAAAACCTGAAGTACTTTTAAATGCATGTACCTGGATAAATTTCACACAGTAATTTTAAAAGAATTGCTTAAGACCTTCAGCAGCAGTTTACTCTCTTGATTATTAGTGACTCTTACAATATCACCAAGAACACATAGTATTTTTAAAAGGATAGAGGGGATGACCTGCAAAATTATTGGAAAACCTGCTTAACATCTGTTCCACAAAAATAATAGAAAAACTGATACAGAATCAATCAATAATGAATTAAAGGATGAAAATATAATCAGTGTCAATCACTACCACATTGATTCAATTATTATTATTTTTAATGCAATTATGAATTTAACTAACAATATAGCTATATCATGAGATATTTGTGAACTGATTACTCTATGACAGTCCAATTCAAAATTTCGTACTATGTGGGATTAACCAAGCATCTCCTTAACAGATTAGGAACTACCTAACTGAGAGATCTCAAAAGGTAGCTGGTAGGGAATCAACATCTAATAGACATTTCTCAAAGGACTGCAAATCAGCAATAGGTGTGATGCTATTAAATACTTTATCAAGGAATTGGCATAAAATATAAAGTCACTTCTGGACAAGTTTCTTTGAGTATGAAGTGAGAAATGATGAGCAGGGATAGGATAGCCACACAGAGGAATGTGGCTTGCTTGACGAACTATTCCCACTCAAGAAAAACACATTGTATTCCAAATGGGATGGTTATTCATCTAAAGGCAAATAATGCCATTTAAAAGGGGAGATTTTACATACCAAATATTATATACAGAACTTATCAGCATTTTACTATCTCACTATCTAATCTTGCTTTTTTTATTGTTTCAATTCTGTATTACATAATTATTGCATTGTTCAGAATTTTCTTCCAGGAAATTCCAATTGTGTTTTTGCAATTATTTCACTCTTCTAAAATGAATAACAGAGCATAGATCATCTGAAGAGTCATAAGGAAATTAAACTGTGTTTTTTTAGTTCACAATAAATCATCAAGCATTTCCTCCTAAAATCAACACATAACTAAATGCAGCCAGCATATGCCATATAACTCTACTTCCATAGAACATCAGTGTCTTGTTGCCAACTGTTACACCTCTCTTCAACACAAGGCAGTGTTAGGAGTGAAGAGCAGGTGCAAATCCCTCAGGGGTGAGGACAAACACTCAGCAAGTGAGAGCTTTGACTTTATGGAATGTGTAGGGTCACTATGGTGGGAGCCCTGGGACACTGATGCTAATCAAAATGAGGACCCAACGCAGTAGAGCCCTGCTCGGGAGTAAGCTCAAGGGAGAGTATTGCAGGGGTAGATAATAAAACTTGCGCTCATTAACATATCATACATATGCAATGTCCTGTTTGGCCCATTAGGGAATTCGCTGATGTAATGCAGGTCCTGTTGTCAGAATGCCGAGATCCGCAGCTGGCTGTCGTTGTCGACCGTGTAATGGGGGGAAGCGAAGGACCTTGGGTTACTGTGACAATGAGATAAGACGCGCTTGGGACTCTATGTAAGCGGATGGGGGAGGCGAACTATCCTGGGTTACCATAACAAAGTCTTCTCACGCCTTACAGTCAGTCATATAAAAAGACTGATAAGCCACCCTGTTCTAACCGAGAGCCTCACAGACAGGGACAAGTAATGGGGATGATCAAGAGTTTGATATTTTTGCTGTCTTTCCAGCTCCTGCATGTGGCAAAAGGTTCTATGGTAAGGCTAAAAGAGAATGGCTATGAGGATTTGGTTGTTGCAATTAACCCCCAGGTGCCCGAAGATGCCAACATCATCCTGAACACGATGGTAAGAACATTTGCATTTACACACACTGTTTCTCAGCAGTTGCTACTTGACTTTTCTGCTTGGAAAGTAGCATGAATCAGGTCCAGCTCCCATTGTTGTTGATAGTTTTTTTTTTTTTTGTTTTGAATTAAACGTGGATTAATCCCACAGTTACTAAACTAGTAATTTCTGATTTGTCTTGCCATCTGTTGTCACTACTAAGAGCACTAATTCCCTTAGACAATGCTGTAATATCTCTGTTGGGAGGTAGACTGAAATTTCTTTCTTTCCAAATTATGTTTACCTGAAAGAACGTCCTATGAATGCTTGTTTAATAGGCATTGATTATACTACAGTTTCTCATTAGCTAGTGTGTCTCATAATGTTCCTTTAAAAATTGTAAAGTAAAAAAAAAAAAAAAGATGAGGTTTAGTGGCATTTCTAGGCTTAACTTTTATTGCAATCCATGTAGATGCCTCAATGGATAAATTCCCCTAGAACAGGGTGCTGACCAGGTCTCAAAGCAAAGAAATTGTTTGACTACAAAGTCAAATAATTTTAGAGAAAACCTGCTGAACAGGACATTTCTCATAAATGCCCAGGTTCTGCACTATGTCTAACGCCTACTAGACCCTGGTGTGGGATTAACTCAGCTCCATGTCATCTCTAAGATCAAGTACAGAGGATATCATCCTTTGGTCAGCCATAAAATTTTTAACATTTCCAGATTTCTTTCATCTCCTGAGAAGTTTACATGAAGTGAAAGTGATAGTTTACTTTTTACCATCAGTCACTGACTGTCCCTTTTTTAACAATAAGTAGGGTTTAGATCACTCCATTTTCATTAAGGGTAGACGTGTACAAGTGACAGTTACTGTTACTGTGAGATACCTATCACATATTAAATTCACATTATAGCTGACCTTATGAGAACTTGCTCTTACAACATTCCTTCAGTTCCCTTGAACTACTTAAAACTGCTCTGTTATATCTGCAGAGCAGGCAAGGGGTGGCATGGGGACAGCTGAAGTGGCAAGCCCCGTTACTGCTCAGCTTTTCAGAGGTTAGCACTCCCTATCACTCTCAGTCCTTGCAAACTGAATCTCTTCAAGAAATCTCCTTTAGCTGACTTTTATGTACATGTAACATGGATATTTGATTCCAAAGGCTCTGTCACAGCTTGTTTCTTAATTTATGAAATGCCTACGGGACAGATATTAGTTCCATCCTTCCTGTTTGTTTTTTTTTCCCCGCTAAACACTTAGTAGAGAGAAAAATAAAGGGAATGCTTTTTCTGATGCCTCTACTCCAAGAAAGGTGGTAAAAGAGCAAGAGGAAAGGAAAGTAATAGCAGCATATAGTAGCCATAATACAAATAAGAAATGTGAAACAGTGAATTTGACAGAAAAATTATGACATTAGTCGGATAAATGAAAACCAATGGTGCAATGTTGAATCTTGCCCACACTTGTTGTCAGGCCAGGGTAAAAGGGTTTAAGGGTAAAATCCTTGTATTTAGTAGTTTTCAACTCATATGCAGGCTAGAGTGTGAATTTTATCACAATCTCTGATTCAGAGCAGGAATATAGAACTGGTGAGAGATTCCAAGAATTACAGCTTAGTCTTTGGCTTATTTGTTTATTCTTTTCTTAGCAAAGATTGTAATACTTTCTTAGATTTGTGTTATGTGCTCAGTTTTACTTTATTGTAATGCTGTTTCTTGATATGGCTAAATTATTCATTGCACATACAATCAAATTCTTAATATTGATATTAATATTTTATTTTCTTTCATTCCCTAGAACATGATTAAAAGCGCTTCTAATTACTTGTTTGAAACGACAAAACATCGATTTTTCTTCAAGTCTGCAAAAATTATAATTCCTAAAACATGGAAGAAAAACACCAACTATTCAAGATTAAAAACAGAATCATATGACAAGGTATGATTTAGAGAACTCTTTATAATTAGAACAACAAGGAAAAGCTAGACTGACTGATATGGCTACATTACAAATCACAGCAAAATCTAGGACTAATCCTGAAAGTTTGTACTCAGAAGTGTTGAGAGTGTTTGTAGGATAAAAAAAATTGCAGGAATGAATTTATTCAACAAGAATCACCTAACTCTTCTCTATACCCATGTTATACATAACTTTGGTCTTACTTTTTCAGGCAGATGTCATCATAGCAGACCATTACATGAAACAGGTAGATGATCCTTATACCTTACAGTATGGAGGATGTAAGGAGAAAGGACGATACATCCATTTCACACCTAACTTCCTGTTAAATGACCATTTAGCTGAAGTTTATGGAGAAAGAGGTAATATAACTATTTAATTTAATTGCCTGATTTATTGTTCGTATGAAATTACCAAGATTTCTCTAAGCGATTAATGAATTTGGGTACTTTAATTTGCTTGCCAAAATGAAAAAAATTTGAGAGACATATTTTTCAGGAGTACTAAATACCTGTGAAATGTCTGAAGTTAAATATTCAAACGATCCAGAAATTGTTCATCCCTTTGAAAACCTTTAGCAGTAGCCTCCCTTTTATGACCACTTACCAAATAAACTATCCAGTATTTGTGTATCTGATTTTGTACTACGCTGTGTCAAAAATATAAGGTTTGCTGCTCTGGGGGACGGAAACCTCGCAAAACCTAAATTTCCTGAGGAAATTTTTACTGACTTGGAAGAAATCCTCTACAACAGTTCCTGTATTTCAGAGTCAAATATGTATACAAATTCTAGTCTTGGTTGCTAAACTGATGCCTTCCTAGTTTTACCAAAAAAAAAGTTATTATCCCAATTGCTTAAAAAATTCAGTCTTCTATATTACCTCAGATAAGAATTATCTTAAATTGTTAAAATATCTAAGGAAAACACTGACTAGATTTTAAAGTGCTGTATTTAGAGTGTGCATGCGCTACTCTTTTTTAACAGGTCGAGTTTTTGTCCACGAATGGGCTCACTTGCGGTGGGGGGTGTTCGATGAATATAATAGCGACGTGCCTTTTTATGTGCCTAGAAATTCTGAAAAAGGAAGTGTTGAAGCAACAAGGTATTATTTTTCGTATTTCTGCTGTAAACATTTCAATAACATTTTCAATATTCTCATGTGTGCTGAGTTTGTACTTTGTAGTGCCCACGACCTGTTCATATGATTAAAAGATGTTTACTCAGCAACATCTATTGCCTGCTCTGCAGCCCAGAAAATCACAGCTGCCTTCAGTTCTGTTTTCTAAGAGGTTCAGCAGATCGGGCTGGGTAATCTTTTGCTCTGTGTGCAACTGGAGACTTCAGCTAGCATTTGTTTCATATTTATTTAACATAATTTTACTGAAGTGTAGTTATCAGCACTGAAATTGCATACTGAAACCATTGTGATTTTAAACAGCTTCTACAAAGAGGGACAATTACTGAATGGATGTGGAGAATTAGTTCAGGCTTGCCTTTTTCCCTAGCTCTGGCACACCGATACAGTCTTTTTTATTGCAACTACTAGCAGGATGTCTTTCCTGCATATCCTATAATTATCACAAGGAAGATCACAAAAGACCACAGGTGTTTTATGATTTTAACTATTTCTAGATTAGTTTGAGGACCCTGCGAGGCACAGGGACAGCCTACCTATGTACTTCTTCAGTGTCTAGTACAGCCGAAATGCAAATGAATAACTAGTTACAGACTACATATGGGTTCCTAACCAGCCCTGCCTACCTTCTCTTCCCTTAGCTGTCCAGCTGGTGTGACTGGTACACCCGTTTTCACAGAGTGCAATGGAGACAAGTGTGAGTCAAGAAGCTGTAGATACGATGGTCAGCTATATGAAAAAGGATGTTCATTTATTCCAGATATACAACAAAATATCTCATGTTCTGTTATGTGTTTTCAATACATACCTTCTGTAAGTATTACTATACCTTTCTGGACTGAGGGTTTAGTAACGTTTGGGGTCTAAGTCAGAATCATAGAATTGTAGAATCATAGTTTTAAGTTATAGTTATAGTTATATAGTTATAAGTCAGTTATTTCTGCTGGGGAGAATCAGTTCTACTAAAATCTGTTCAAAAGGGAAGACAAAGGAGCTACTGGAAATGATTTGACAGCTGTTTCCTGTCAATAAGGGTGAGATATGCTGCATCCTTCTTGCTCCATGTTTGGAAAATCAGGTCAACAGGCATAAAAATGAAGCATTCTTGTCGAATGCTTTGTCCATAAGGTAACTGTAGTTTTTTGATCACTCCTTATGTAAACTGGCACTCCATCACAGAGCAATCTGGTCTGTCTGTCTATCCTTAACACAGAAGCAGCAGTCCACCTCCCTTGAAAGCAGTCAGGACAACCAGGCAGACTTCCTCATGCCAGCTCTGTACCGTTCCAGTGTCTGGGAGAGGGTGCTGGGACAGGGGTTAGCAGGATGGACAGTCTCCTTGCAGGCTAGATCTCTGTAGTACAGGATCACAATTTCTCCAGCTATTGATCTTATTTCTTTGGGCAAGCTCTTTCCAAGAACTTTATGGGTGTACTGGGCCTGGCTAGGATACAGGTAATTTTTTCATAACAGATCATATGGCGCTGTGTTTTAGATTTTTGACCAAAACAGTACTAATAACACACTAATGTTGTAGCTTTAGCTGAATAGCATCAAGGCCACCTCTGTTTCTCACCCTGCCCCACCTAGTGAATAGACTGGGGGCTGTGCAGGAGGCAGGAAGGGGACACAACCAGGCAGATGACCCAAACTAACCTAAGAGATATTCTAGACCATATAATGTCATGCTCAGCATTAAAAGGAAAAAGAGGGAGTTTTAGGAGGGTGAGTCATCTTATGCTCAGGAACCGGCTGGGTATCGGTCTACGCACAGGAGGTGGTGAGTGATTGCCTTTGCATCACTTGTTTAGTTTCTTCTCTCTTCTTTCACTTATCCTTCACTTATTAAACAATATTTGTTGTTTTTTGTTTTATCATGACTCTAAATTCTTTTTCCTTTATTCCTCCTTTCCTCTTCCCTCATCTACTGGGGATGGGGAGGAAGCGTGGTGCTTATCTGCCCACTGGAGTTAACCCACAACAATGGTCATGTCCTTCCCTCAGCAGTATGCCATGGACATCCTTAGACAGCTAAAAGATTATTTCCTGCTTCTCTCAAAGTCTTCACTTTGTATCTTTTGCATGTTTCCTTATTCCACTCAAGAAAACTTATAGGAACCATCAACTTAACCCAAGAAGTTGGTTAAATATGCAGACTGGTAACTTGTGCTGACCTCCATGCTGTTCAGCTACAGTATCTGTGTTGGTAGGCTTAACATTTAGTAGGACCTCCGTGAATCAGTCACCCCAAGGATCTCAGTACCCACAGACTGAAAGCTTTGTTTCTGCGTGTTACAACATGCTTGTGCTTATGTAAAATCTGAGATAAGTTTTTTAGGAGCACTTTCTTTGCTTGCCTCTTCTAAGATCCTGGCTGGCCAGGCACCATGGCACAGAGGACATTCGCTGGAGAACACCTCCATTTGTCCTGTCCCCCACCATAAACTTCGTATTTTCCGAGATATTTTCTTATGCTCATACTGTTGGCTTCAGAATTATTATCAGCTTCAATCTGACTTTTTAGGTTGTTGCATTTTGTGATAAAAACACTCACAATATTGAGGCTCCAAATATGCAGAATAAGATATGCAACTACAAAAGCACATGGGAAGTAATTATGGAATCTGATGACTTTCGCAACTCAGCTGTTTTAAATTCTTCTGCACCCCCCTCTGAGACTAACTTCACACTACTGCAGACCCAAGACAGAGCAGTTGCTTTAGTACTGGATGTTTCTGGGAGCATGTCAATGGTAAGAATGCATTTTTTATAAGCAATTTTTAGCAAAAATTGTAAGAAACAGAGAAAGTTAAAAAAAAACACAGTCAGTTCTGTAATTAACTTAATTATTTTAGGAAAAAAAAGACTACTCTTATTCTCCTTGGTAATTTTATTTAGGAATTCCTACAAGATATCACTTAAAAATACTGAGAGTTGTAGGACAGACTTGGTCTTTTTTTTCTTGTAAAATCTCAATTATATACTTTCCTTCCTTTGTTCCAGACCTAGAACGACAATGCCGTTATATTCATTCCAAGGAGAAAATGTATCATAGATGGAGTTTCACATTGTATTTTTGTTATGAATGATTCTAAAATTTAAAGTAAATATGTAGGTCACAATATCTCAATAAATTGTTCTTTCCTCATTACAATATTGCTCTTTGGAATCAAGAATATGAGCTGGCATAACGTTATGTCATTTTAGCAAGGCTGAGGTTATTTTTCTTTTTTTTTTCCCTAAAACTTTTCATCGGTTTATTCTTTCACAATTTCTTGTGGCACAATATAGTAAGCTCTTTTATCGATGCAACATTTTAGTACACAGCCCTGAATATGTGCTTATTTGCATAAATATCCTAATAGTTTTATAAGCTGTAAGCAATGCGATCATCTGTAGAAAGATGACAGAATTATCTGGGTAGGTAAGGCAGCTATCAGCATGATTTACTTAGACTTCAAACCTCTATGCATACTCTAACAGTTTTAAAAATCAGCCAGTATATTCTTTTGATAACATACTGTGTTTTCTTATCTGTAACTTACCTCTTTCACAGTACAGTAGTGAACGAATACAGTATTGAAAATATTGCAAGTTCAGTGTTTCATTTCTCATAGGAATTCAAGCCTAAAAATAAGACTATTCATCTAAAGAAGGTAATTTTAAAAAGTTCAAACATGTTGAGAACTATTCTTAAATATTTGACAGTCATACCTTAAACCAAAATATACACGAAGAAGCAAAAAGCAGGATATGCTCCAATTCTTTGGTTGTGGCATACCTGTAATAATTGTGGGATTCTCCCATGGTACTCCATCAACAGATCTATTTCCAGACATGCTGTTCTAGTCCAGAGCTGTTATTGAGACTGACCTTCAGCAAAGACCTGCAATTGTAATAAATTATATTATTTTTATAACACAGATGTCTACCAATCATAGTACATTTTATTACATCAGTTAGTAAATAATAATGGCACGCTAAAAACCAAAATGAAGATAATTATGAAATAAATACTGCAAGAATAGCTAGCTCCAGAGATAAATGTTTTCAAATATAACTTTTTCAGTAATCCCTTTGAATATTTGCATTTAAAATAGCCATACTGTCACTTTATTATTTATATTTTCAGAATACTTATTCTCTAGACTAACCTACTCCTCAGGCATCTTAGGTGTTGTCCTTTTGCACTGCCATCATGTTAGGACAAAAATCTGCAAGTGACAAAAGTCTTGATTAGGAATGAAGTCATAACATCAGAAGATGGCCTTTGCCTGGTGGCATCTTTCCTGGGAGCTGCAGTTTGCTGCACTTTCACAATACCAGAATATGGTTTACATATCCTCTATTCTAGAATTGGGCATATAAATCAGTTATCTCATGGCAGATAGTTTTTAATTTTTAATTAAAACCTGATCAATGTCAAAAAATCCTATATTTTGTTCATAGTCATAGCTTTTCAGAAGAGATTGCATTCTAAGGATGTTGTTTTTCTTCGCATACAGCATGGCCGCATCAAACATCTCTATAGCGCTGCAGGGGTATTTCTGCTCCATATTATTGAAATCAGTTCCTGGGTTGGAATTGTCACATTTGACTCTGAAGCATCTGAAGAAGCTCCTTTGCAACAAATAACTAATGATGAAGCACGCCAAAAACTTGTTCAATATTTGCCTACATTTGCTAGTGGAACAACCAATATCTGTGCAGGCATACGTAAAGGACTTGAGGTAAAGTACAATTTGGAAATATCTCCTGGAATGTATGGAAAACGAAGAAGAAGTGAGAAACATACTTGATAGCCCACTGAGTGTGGATTTCATGTGGAATGGCAGAGTTAAGAAAGATAATATGATTCTTGAATCTACCAAGAGAAAATTTGGTATAGAAACTATTTAGCATTACCGTTATATGGCATTAGAAAGAGTATTACCAGAAAACAGGCTAGATGTGATGTCCATGCTTCAAGAAGGATATTGAAAAGTAAGATCAAATTCCGAAATGAACTACAAGAATGATCTAAATTTTGGAAAATCAAATTTCTATTTGGAAACCTATGAAGCTTATTCTATTTAGCTGTTTAAGAGAAAGTCAAGAGGTTACTTTAATACAGTAGTTACTTCTAATGGTAAGAACCATGCAAAACTGCAGTCCAAACTCTGACATGGATAAACTCAGAGCCTGATGACATTGCTGGGTATATATACAGAGAAAAGGCTGGAGACCAACACACCAATGAACATCATATTCTACTCCTGCAAACTCTAAAATTGTTTTCTAGCAAAATGTGGACTGAGGAAACACCAGAGGTCTGACTCATGAATCACAATGAACATATGGAATAAATGTTAAAATGGGAAGCTGTACAACGTTAGTATTGTTAATTCCTATGGTTCACTAGACATGAATCAAGCCCTTAAAACTGTTAAACCCCATACAAATCATGAGACTGGGAAACAGCGATGGATGGATATTATTATTTATTTGTTTGTTTTCCTTCCTTGGGCTGGCAGATATCACCTAATTCAGCAAAACTGAAAATCAAGAGCAACATGTAGGAAAAGGGAAAAGAGAGAGAGAAACTGTACAGAGAAAGATGAGGCTGCTGAGGAAGCTGAGAGTCCAGGGCAGAGAGGAGGCTCAGGACAGGGGGACATCAGGAGGAAGCCTGGCAACCAGACAGGGATGGAACGGGCAGGACAGAGGCCTCCCCTCAATGGATGCTCCCTACCCCTTCCTGCCCCACCTTCAGTTACCTCAGAGTCCACCCTTAGATAGAAGTCTGTACTTTTCTACTTCTGAAATTTTGAGTAGAGATTAAAGAGTAGTTCCAGACAGTGGACATGTTTTTAATATGATGCTCTTAAACATCCAGTCCCTGAACCAGCAAAGTATATACAGGCAGAACGCTTCTGACATCCCCAGTTTGGGACGCGTTCCTTCCCTAGGAAAATATGTATTACATTTTCATTATTTATAATTGAACACTTACTAAATCTAAGCAATTAGATGTTGCAATATCAGTTGCAATAATTTAAATTGTAGTCGTTTTTGTGTTAAATAAAAATTCAAAACACTTATTAAAGAATAAATTTGTCTTATATTTGAAGTTAACAGTTTAAATGCATACATTGACTGTGCTCTGGGATAAACTAGTATTTAAAAATTATTCTGCTGCTTATTTATTTAATTCTTTTCTTGATGCAGTTAATTACAGATAAAATGGCTACTACATATGGTTCAGAAATTGTGTTACTGACAGATGGAGAGGACACGGGTTTAGCAGCTTGCTTTCATTTGGTGAAACAAAGTGGAGCAAAAATTCACACCATTGCACTGGGGCCACATGCAGCCAAAGAATTAGAAGAATTTTCAAAACTAACAGGTAAGAATTCTAAATATACTCTTTTGCTGGCATGCATATTCAAGTACAAAAATATAAAAGCATGACAATTCATTGGTCTGGAGAAAAAGAAATTTAGGAAATTTAAAACAAATTTAATTTTAAAGAAATTTGGTTTTCATGACCGGCTGTTCTAATACAAACAAGCAGAACTCTTTAGATCCATAGATTTGCTTTAAAAGCTGTCTTGATTTAAAAAATGCAATAGCATGACAATACCCTATTACTAAGATTTAATTATTATGATATTGTTATGTAACATAAGAAATGTCTGGAATTTTATTTCCATCATTAGCGACTATAACTTTCTATATGCTTTAACTTATAAGCATTTTTTATTATGTAAAGAATAGTAATTTTCTTCGACTGTAGAGGCTGAAGTGCGCTGACTAGGAAATTGTAAACATTGTGAGTTCCCTTGTCATTAGCAAGCGTAGCTGTCAGCTGAGCTGGAGCTACATAATTACTTTGAAACCAGCCATTTAAAAAACTATCCATAGGCATGTTGCTTCATGCTCCAGCACCTGCAAATGCCATGGAAGAATGAAACCTCCTTATGTAGATCTAGAAAGCAAGCTGACTCCAAACAAATATGGTGAATACATATCCTTATTTGAGAGGTGCATTTTCAGACTGCAGTCCACTTGTTCCAGCAATTTAAATAACCTGGGATGCCCTTATGCACTCTTCAACATCATTAGATCAACACAAGTATGGGAGAGTCCAGAGCTGAATTCTGTTCTGGCCTGTGTTTTAAGACAGAATTTGTTTAAGCTCCACTTGCAGAGTATTTATTAAGAATGATTTGTGAGCCAGAACGAACCCAGGGGGTCCTTCAGCGTGTAGTCTTCAACCAGCAGGTCTTCCTGCTTAGAAACAAAAATCAGTTTTCCAAAGACACTGAAGAGATCTCTGAGCTAACACCTCCTCCAGCTTGTACGACTCCATGTGTTCTCTCACGAGGCAGAGCCATACGCCTGATGTAACCTGCGTACCTTATGTCAGCCTGTGCATGAGGGAGGAGGGTGAGAGGCGTTGGGTGGGGGGGAGGAGCTGTGGGCAGCTTCTGCACATCCCGAGTAGGCTCCCCAGGGCTCAGCGCTGCACAGTGGTCTCTCCCCTACTCTGGGATTTCAGCGACCTATGCATTAGGAGCACAGTGATGGCTCAGTTTGTGTCTGGCATGTATGATCCTAGTTTGAGAGAGAATTGCTACAAATGCGTGAAGTGCCGATGCTTCAGTAGAGTGGTACGAAGCCATATTCGCCATGTTCATTCAGTAGAGCAGTATGGAGCCATCTTCATTAATGGATCTGCGGTGAGTATGAGAACCTCCAATGGATTAGAGCTGCTTGAACTCAGTATGCATGAAAAGAGATCTAAACTTCACATTTGGAAATAAAGATGATCAGGATTTTAAGAGTCAAAAACCACGGAATGCCACTGTCTCTTTTCTACAGAGGTATTTTCAGAGCAGAATTTCACTAAAGGGATAATATGTGACCCAAATGTACCAGGAAAAGTCTAAAAATGCTGTACTTGATGATGTGCTGCAGGGAGTGATTTATTTGCAAACTATGCCAATGAGATAAAATGAGTTGATCGCATAATCCAGAATTTACTATGACACGTGCATTAACACATTAATAAAAAGACACATTTCTTTTTTGATTTCGTAACAAATTGGCTGCCTCATGTGAAGATTCAGTACCAGAAGTCACATAAAATTTAGAAATTTTAGAGTAAAAAGTAGTGTTTCTAATTCTTTTGCTCTTGTCTTTCAGGAGGCTTAAAGCTTTATGCTGCAGATGGAGCCACCCCCAGTAAATTAGTCAGGACATTCAGTACAATTACATCAGAAAGCGGAGATATTTCTGAACAATCTATTCAGGTCTGAATTTCAACACTTCTTTTTCCTTCTATGCTTTTACTTGATCAGTAATTGAATTAATCTAGACATTAATGATCATAATTGTCAGTGGCTCAATTTGGAAATAGGAGGAAGTACATTTTTTAGTGATCTCCTACATTTCACTGCAATGAAATAAATGTATAATTTACATAATTTATATAATTCTTGATTTCACAAAATCAAGAAAATTATTTCTCGTAATTGTCAAAGTCCAAGGGACTTTGAGAGAAAAGCAGAAATGCCCTAGGATGCTTAGTTCACTCTTATATGAAACATTATCTTTTAGAGCATTTTAACAGTCTAACTTAAGTAACAAAGATACAATTAAAAACACAGCTTCTCTCTTAAGCCATATGTATCTTTTTAATGTATGAGCTTTTAGACTTTTCATCTAGGCCAACTGTTAATTAGAATTTAGCAACTCATTCCGCACTTTGTTAATATTTCAATACAGATCCAGTCCTATGTTGTATCCAAAATATACCACTCGCAAAGATAGCTAGATTATATAGCTTATGCAGCAATGTAAATTTGAAAAGCAGATCTGGGATTTTTTGAGCTGTTATATTGCCTTTAATTGACTCTTCTGTACCACCTATACAATAAAAAAATTAAGTTCATGACAGGTTATTTTCTAATTGCAAACTTTATTGTTCATAAAATCGGAGTGAGGAAATTACACAAAATTATTTTAATTTTAATAAAGGAAATATTGTTCACATCTCTCTTCTATATGTTCTCCTCTGTTCTGTTGTTATTTCTGCTTTCTCATTACTTGTAAGCCTTACAGTCATATGTGGAGACATTTTCTTTATCTCTCTTCCAGGATTTTAAGAGACAAACTATAGTGGAAATACAGCTTACTGGCACAATGCTTTAGATAGGTAGATAAATAGTTTAGATAGAGAAATGAAGGACTTACCCTTACTGTAACTTACTCTGTTTACCATAATTTTACACTTAAAATCGATGTTATTATGCAAGCAGCCATTTCATAAAGTGAATCTGGGATTTTATTAGTTTTCTTCATTCAATAGTCTTGCCAAATGGCTCTTAATTTTCCTGTAGGTAGAGACAGCAAAACTAGAAAGCCTGCCATCTTCTCTATATGGCTCTGAGTTCTAAATAAGTAAGTGGAGACTTTTTTTCATGCTATTTTCCAAACGGCATAAATGCTTTTCAATTCTCTCCTCCAAGACTAATCCATTTTAAGTCAGCAATGAATGGATACAATATTGTGCACTGGATGAGGAATCACTCTGAAAAAATGTTAAATACTTCTTTACTAAATAACAATATGACAAACTTTATTTCTCTAACAACAGCTTGAAAGCAAAGAGCTAGCTGTTCAGTATTCTGGATGGATGAATGCTACTGTGCCTGTTGACAAAACTGTGGGAAATAACACTTTCTTCAGCATTACATGGAATATATCTCAGCCATTTTTTTTCCTGAGGGACCCCAAAGGAAAAGAATATGGAAGCCTAGACTTTACAGTCGATGATTCAACCCAAACCACAGCTAGACTCAGTATAAGTGGCACTGCAGAGGTAAAGACTGAACCTTTTCTTTTATTTTCTGAATTAACGTTTCCTATGGCCTAGCATACAGCTGTTATTTAATTAAATTTTTATTATATAAGGGAAACAATGGCCCTGGTAGAACATGAAGCTTTTTCACTAGTTTTTTATATTTTTGTATTTTATTTGCAGGTGGGTGATTGGCAGTTTTGTATTAAAAATATTCATACAGCAACTCAAGGTATATCAGTAACAGCTACCTCTCGAGCAGCATCTTCTTCTGTTCCTCCTGTGAGCATCACTGCTCGTGTGAACAGGGCAAATACAGCATTTAATCCAGTTGTTGTTTATGGAGAGGTTAGCCAAGGGTTTTTGCCTGTTCTTGGTGCAACTGTGATAGCCACCATAGAGAAGGATGGTGCTGCAGCAGTAACCCTTGAACTTCTTGATAATGGAGCAGGTAAGGTTTCATATACGTAGTAAAAACCTTTACACTGATGCATTTTGGAATTAAAGTCTGCATGCTCCTGTCAGATTTATCACTAAGGAGTGAGTCATGGCTATGCCCTAAATGAAGAAAAAAATAAAAAGGGAGACAGAGAATCCTCCTGCTTTAGGACAGAAGTAAGCTACAGAGCTTTTTCTTGGTGAGGAAAACAAAGACATGGGCCTTTAGCTGAAAATTTTTTCCGCTTTCTTTCCTGTGCTGTTATTGAAGGTGAAAGCAGAACTGTGCATGGTAGAGGGTACATTGCTTGTATCTATTTTCTGAAAATGCACTTCATGTAATCATCTGTCCTCAAGAGGCACTGTAAAAAGAAAACAAGCTGTTTTGTTAGTCCATCTCATATTCTATGAATCTGGACTACAGTCTTAACACTAGCTTACCAAATGTTAGCTTTATCACTTTTGTATGTTAAATTAGTGCATTATTCTTTTCAAGAATACTCTTTCTTAGAGCAATAGCAAGACATTCATGGCATTCAGCATCCCTCGATCTCTTTTCATCTCTTTTTTCTCTCACTGCTGCTGCAGACCTTTAGCTTTATCAGTTTAGTAGTAGCCAGCAGTGCCTCCTCATTCTGTCCTTACTTTCACATTGCTGTACTTAAAAATACAAGTTTTCAATATGTCACCCTGTGTTTCTTAAACATCTATTTTCTGAGCCCATGAGGTTATTTTTATATTGCTGCCAGTCTTTAAAATAGTTACTTGGATGTCACCAGCACATCATCTACTGCAGCCAGTCAGGTACAACTGCACAAGTTCACTTAAAGAGAAGGAATCCTGTCTTGATGAATTCCTGGCCAAAGGTTAAATTATGATATTTTTCTAATTTAAAGGTGCTTCGTGTAGTAGATGGCAAATAAGTATTAACTTGGTGGTTCCATGTATTAACAAGAGATTCACCTAGTTAAAAGTGTTAATGAAATTTTTTTTTTTTTTTTTTTTAATACATATGAAACGCAGGTTGTCATAGTGGGACCACTCCACAAAGATGTCCACATTACAAAAACACTGTCAGGTTTTCTGCGTAGTAATGTTCAGATTTTGTGTTTATGTATGAACAGCAACAATAACCTTGTTTACCAGCAGGTATCTTGTTTGAAATATTAATTCTCAATAATTCTCTACCAAGGTGCTGACACGATAAAGAATGATGGAATTTACTCAAGATACTTTACTTCTTTACAAGGCACTGGAAGATACAGTGTAAAAGTGAATGCCCAGGGGAGAAATACAACCACCAGGCTTGGCCTCAAGCAAAACCGAGCCTTCTACATACCAGGCTACAGAGAAAATGGTAAAGTGTGTTTATGAATCAGACAATTAGTTGCATTATTTCATGTAGGGGGCTCTAAAGGTTTAGCAAATGGGGTCATTTAGATTCACAAAAGTTGCATTTGGTGTTAAATTCCATCTACCATTTTCACTACAAAAAAGCCCAGACAAAACACACCAGCTGCAACTACTTTTTCCTATGTATAAGAACAGTGTAAAATGTCTTTAATCTAAAAATTATTTTCTCTTACAGCCGTGAGAAGGACAAACATTGCTCAGAATCTGTATTTCAGCATCTCACAACAGGAATTTCAAATCTATAATTCTTCTTGAGACTTTAAAATGGAGATTTGGGGTAAATGAAGTCAATGTGCAACATTAGTATACAAACTAACGCTGCTAGAAAACTTACCTTTTGAGATTTCTTGATTTTTTAGTATTTTCACCTTAATGGTGAAAAAATATTACTTGTTGCAATTTAATATACTTATACATTGTGAAATTTAGGAAAATCAGCATAAAAATTGTCTAAAAAGCTCACAAAGTATAGCCTATATAACTGAAACTCTCTTAAGGCCTGCAATACAGGTGAAGAGATCAACAGAACTACCTTATTTCAGCCATGGCTCACCAACATCTGCAACCTGCTTTACTGGTTGCATCATTTCCAACTTTTACACATTTCAGACTTTGTCTGCTTTTGGGGTTTCCTAAATCTTATGCTGAGAATCTTGAGATCACCTTATTTTCTGTCTTTACTTCACTAACTTTCCACTAAATTTGAATAAGCTAAAGAAAACTTACAGGATGAGAAGAGATAATAACAGATAGTAAAAAAAAATGCAATTCATAGATCTGTCATGATGAAAGTTGAAAAATGTTTTAAACAGGTAAAATTTATATGAATGCACCGAGACCTAAATTTACTGATAAAGAAATGGAAGTCAAGCTTGGAAGTTTCAGCAGAATTTCAACAAGTTCCCTTGTAGTGAATACAGGAGAAGATTATGCTCCTGTTTATCCACCCTGTAAAGTTACAGACCTTCATGCTCGTATAGAAAACAAAACAATAGTCTTGTCTTGGACAGCTCCAGGAGGTGACTTTGACAATGGAAAAGGTGAGTCAGACACTGCATTTTTGTGAGATGAGGTTAATATTTTTATCTGAAAGGACATACCTTGAGGACCACCACTCAGGGATGAGAGCTACATCTTTCCCACCAGAATACGTAACGAAACAGAAAGTTATTCTGTTGCATGATACCTGGTTTAGATCTCCTTAATTTTTCATGTTAAAAAAAAAACCAAGCAGGTAAACCAAGGAATATTATAAACAAAACAAATAAATGAAATTATAACACAACCACCAGAGACTTTAGCAACAAGTATTAGTCTATGTCTCTGCAGATTTTTTTAAAAAAAAAATAATCAGCCAATATGGACAATACAAAGCTTTAGTCTATTTACAAGGATGTAAATGGACTACAGAGATGCAGTAATGTTCTATCCAAAATACTCATTTTAAGGTTGTTGTACAGGAAAAATGAAACCTAATTCCAGATTAAATGTACAAGCATTTCCTTGCATAAGCCAGAGATTGTATGTTAATATATACAATCTACAGTTATGCAGATTACAGTTTCAGTTTAAAACCTTATATTTATCTAAAATTTTTACTAACCAGACACACAAGGAAAAAAGCCTCAAATAAAAAAAAAAGAATCTTGACTTCTTTTATTGCTATTTGGCAACTATATGTCTAAAAACTTTTATAGATAAAGTTGTCAGTTATTGCATTATAGTTTAAGATAGCAGGTCCTGCACTGGTTTGGAGCTGGGCATATCATACATGTCTCTCTACTATCTAAAGAGGAAAAGATATTCATAAGAGGAAGAGAGGGGGAAGAGGGGAAAGTCTTGAAAAGCTACAGACTTTAAATAGAAACAGCAGAACCCCCCAAAATTAATCAAACACATTTATAGCAATGTACCTGCCGGTTATTTGATTACAAATGGGAGAATAATTTTGTGTCTTTCACAGTTTTTGCTATCAAAACCTCATGCTGAAAGAACACAGATCAGATGCGAGGCCCGCCCCTGCTATCTACACATACATTTTAATTGCCTTTTCACCTTCTGTTTGTATTTGGACAGCACAGTTTCTCATTCAGCTACAGTTTGCACAGGTCTGCACAAAGAGTGTTGGTGAAACAATATTTTTAAAGCCAGTGAAAAGAAGGAATTCCCAGACTAAGCAACAATAGAGCTTTGACATTGTAAAGTAAGGTTTAAAAGCAAACTTGCCGACCCTCCATGCTGAGCAACACAGTCAGTCATAAAACAAGAGTTGTGTGCATGTTTTGTTACAAAATGGCTCTAAAAGTCCTATACTGTCACCCAAAGCAGGGATATTAAAACATCTACATTAATTTGTTCCTAACATGCATTCTTTTTCCCCTAGCTGATTACTACATAATAAAAAGCAGTGCAAATCTCCTGGACCTAAGAAATCACTTTGATCATGCTACTTCTGTGAATTCCTCTAATCTCATACCCAAGGAGGCTGGTAGAGAAGAATCATTTAAAATTAATCCAGAAAATTTCGATATAGAAAATGACACTGTAATCTACTTTGCTATACGTGCTGTTGATGATACCAACTTGATTTCAGAGGTGTCTAATATAGCACAGGCCACATGGTTCATTCCTCCAAAACCATCTGTGCCTTTAGATTATGATGGCAACAATGATAGTGTTAACAGTACAGTAATAGTGGTGCCTTTAGATTATGACGGCAACAATGATAGTGTTAACAGTACAGCAGTAGTGGCAATAGTAGTTCTGTGTGCAGTAGTTGTCTGTACTATTGTAAGTTCAACTCTGTGTGTTTTACAAAAACAAAAGGGAAGACTAGCTATTGAAACAATGCAAAAGCTTGTGTAAAATAAAATTTAAAAATAGAAGGAATTTACTGTAATTTTTGCTACACGAGTTTCAAAGTAGGGAAAGAGGTATTTGTACATTCAAAAAATAAGTGCACTGATTTTAAACAGATGTATTTGTATTTTTTGAGAGGCTTATAGATATAGATTCTCAGAAGTGTGTCTTATATTCAAGTACATGTACACCATTAAATGTTAAACATGAAAGCACATACTCAGAAATACAGTGAAGTATAATATGTGTATTGTTATTTGTATTTATGATAAAAATACTTAACCCTCCTGTTATCTGCAAGATATTTCCTATGTAGTCTGTTTTTTTTTCTTAAATAAAGAAGGCAAAGGAATATGATACTTTCCTTATTTTTATTCTCCAAATAACAATCAAGTAAGGCAAAGTAGGAAAGAGATCAGGAAAATCTTCAAGTAGTGCAATGATTTCCTATGTATCTTTCACATGTTTTCAGTTAGGCTTTGTGAGCCAAGAACAAAAATATGTACCTCCAGGCTGTTTATTTTTTAAAAAAATATTTTAAAATATGTACCTCCAGGCTGATTATTTTTCAAAAAAATATTTAAGTATGAATGTCTACACATGTGTAGAAGAGTTGAGTATATACTTTCAGAACAAGACTTGCAGAGTATATGCAAAAGAGCACATGGAAAATGTTCCTAGGTGGACACTAAACAAAGCTATAAACTTGTAGCTAGGACAAACCTTTATAAAACAAGAGGTAATTTAAAAGCTGCTAATGGAGAAGGAGTGCGAGGGATACAGAGAGAAAGGTGATCTGTATGACTCTTAGATTGCTGACTAGCAAATTAAGAATGCTTCAGAATTCTTATGTGGCCGAGTACTTTTTACCTCTGCCTTCCAAAACCTGGGGAAAATGTACAGTAACAATGAAAAAATGTTAAATTTAACAGTCAAATTATCATTCACAGTCTAGCATTACCCAGTAAATGTATGATGTCTAGCAAGCATGAGTACATTCATTTACAAGTTTGACACTATTAAAACAATTTCTGAGTTAAGTGTCTTCTTGGAGAACAGAAGGCTCAGTGGGGACCTCATCACAGTATTCCAGTACTTAAAGGGCAGCTACAAAGAGGACAGAGGTTCTCTCTTCACAAGGAGAAGACAAGGGGCAACAGATACAACTTGCACTGGGAGAGGTTTCATCTTGATACAAGAAAGAAATTTTTTACAGTAAGAACAATCAGTCACTGGAAAAAACTCCCCAGGGACATGGCAGAGTCCCCATCACTGGAGGTTTTCAAGATGGAACTGGACAGGGCACTAGATAATCTCATCTAGGCTCCTTTTTCCATGAAAAATTGGACCAGATGATCTTGTGGTGTCCCTTCCAGCCTAGGCTGTTTTATGATTCTATGGTTTTCCTGCAAACACCAACAAAACTATGCAAAGATTGAATAATCAGCTGAAGTTTTCTTCTCTGTCTTTATATCTGCAACATCAAAATTTGCCCTTTGTTCTACCTTACTTTGTACATGTCAACAGCACCAACTTTTTAATATTTTAATGGAATTTCTCTACCTTTCCTATATTTATACTGCCCACAAGTTCTGCTTTTTCTTTATCTAGGTTTCCCATTTTCTGTAGGTTTCTGTACTTCTACATAATGCCATCTCTTAATGAACCTTACTGTTGGATGTGTTTTCAGATCTAAATTCCATTTTCCCAAAAGTAAGAGATGTCATAATTTCAGTTGATATCAAGACCAGAATAGCTGTCACGTTTTAGAGAGAGACTCCTTTGGAGAAGAGAGTCAGCAATCAAAGAATTATTTGCTGATATCAGTTCCCTCTAATAGTTTTTAGGTCACTGAATGTCCATTTATTCAGAAATATTTCCTCTGGTTGCTTCTGAAGTGTCTTCCTACTCCCTGTAGTATTTCTGCTGCATACAAATTGTTTGGTAGGAACTACATCATACAATCAGAATAAATGGGTCGCAGCACTGTTCCTGAAACTATTTCCTAGAGTTACATAAAAATATGACAGACCTTACATAGCCAATCTCCATGATTCAAGACAACTCATCCATTACTCTGGACACCCAATCCTAGCTGCCTAGAGAGCGGCGCTGTAGTAGTGTATTGTGTGGCGACACTGACATCTAGTGGGCTCCAACAACAATTTACGTTTTCCCGAATGTTCCAAATATCGATTTAGATCAAAGCATATCTCTCTGGAATACTCTGACCTTAGTATAAAGGCATATTTAAAAGTACAATCGAATATGAGTAGTCGAACACTGAATTTAGTACTTAATGCTGGCTCTTACTACAGGAGCATGAAGAAGATTTATTTGAATTAGGAGTTTCAGTTTACTGAGCTCTCTCTATAGTAAAAGCTCTGAAGAACTCAGTTCAAGTAACCCAGGATTCACCACTCCTCCAAACATCTCTGCAAAAGACAGACAAAATTTGCTCTTTCATGCTTCCTGACAAGCAAGTGCAAAATGACAGGATAAGACTGTTCGACTGATTTCAATGATTATGTTTACACTAACAGTATGTATGTTCAAAAGCTATGTGGGCTGGCACCCCAGGTGCTGACACAACTGCCACGTGCCAGTTCAGATGAGCTAGAAAAGAGGCACTAGATAAGTTAGTTAAAACCATATAAACTTTGTTCCTCAATATGGTCTTCCCATGCTCTTAAAAGAATTTCAGCTTCCAGCTTCCTACACAGACCTCACAGTGTTCCACGGAGAAGGTAAGTTTAATTATGCCTTTGCCACATGTGGAGAAACTATAGTACCATGTGATAAAGTGACTTTCTCACAGTCATCAGCAGGGAAGTGGTAGAGCTGCAATTAAACCTCCAGTCATTAAATTATCATTGTGCAGTAAAAGGAATAAACCCCCAAATTTTGATTTTTATTTCCATAGGGGCCAGTTATGGCCTATAGAATTTTCCATACAATCTTCCTCCAAGGATAAGATAGACAGCTGCTTCTAAGATAGACAGCTGGGGTGTGGGACGGAATTACTATCCTGCCTGGGTATCAAACTAACCCACTATGGCTCCAGGAAGTATGATATTGAAAGGACAAAGATCACAAAAATACCACGATTTACCTAGTCCGGTTCCCTGAGATTTCAGGACTTCTGCCTACTGAATGTTTCGCCAATTGCTGCTTGCAGTCCTAGTACAATTCCAGTTTAAGTGTTTAGGGGAAGCACAGCAACAGCTGCCGTAAGGATCAGTGGAAGAGTGCACTAATGTGAAAAGGAACATTAATTCTCACTCAGATAGCTGTAGTTTGTGAGCGGAAGTGTGCTGTTGAGAACAGCTGCTTTCTGGTTCTGTTAAATCCAGTCCCCAGATTTTTCATGAAAGCCTGATTGTACACAGGCCAGACAGCTGGCACTACTGATTTTATAATCTTTGCCTGGTTATTATCAAGCTAAGCTCACAGTTGTTAATGTTGGCACAGAAGCTATAGACTCACACACAAACAAATGCCCTTACCTATTTTAGTAAAACAAGCTTTGACTGTTAGAGGTAAAATTTAATAATGTTTATTTAAAATGACACATTCTACTCCTTTTATTTTTATGTGTTTTCACTGCATTAATAAACGTTAAATCAAATTTACCTTTAGATTTTCATGCACATCTATTTTGAAAAACTGGTTCCAGGATTGCTGCTATTCTTCAAAGTATTAGTTGGACTTTTGCAGAGTTGTGACCGTCAATATGTCGCCAGAACTCTTCATTTCCTGCTGTTTAACTGCATTAAAAGATGACATAAACACATAAATATTCATAAAACGTGTTTCATGCAAATATATGCTGTGGTTACATAATCATGAGTGGGAAGGGGAATAGTGGATATACACACAGTGACACAAGATGTAACCCATATAACTCAATGTATTATAGAACTAAATATGCATAAAATCCAACATAGGTACTACGTTACTGGGATTACACATGCTGCCAAAATATGTTCATTTATTTATTTTACCATGTTTTCACAGTGATATAAACTGACTTATGAGGCATTTTTGGCTTGTATTTGTTAAATCTTTGACTCCAAAGCCTTTGGTTTAAACACTACCTTTCCATAAAGTCAGAAAGCAGTACTGGGAGTCAGCTTAGAAGCAATGAAGTTATAAGTTATTATTCTTTATATAAAAAATATTTTATTTTCTTAATTATACTATAAATCTTTATATTAATAGAATTTTGATTGGTTAGTTGGTTGGTTTGGGTTTTTTTTTGGTAAGTGTCAGTCTTTAAGGACATGGTCTAAGAGTCTTTAGCATCAAGGAAAGAATACTGGAAGCGCTCCCAATGGATACACTGGATATTGGTAAATGGTATTCAAAGGATTGCTTTAAAATTCAAATATTTTAGTACAATCATACATTCCTTAAAATTAAAGCACACCTTATTGGCAAGGTCAACAAACCAAATAAAAATTGTCAGTATCTATCATGCCATTCTGAACCATACCGAACTATGCTAAACCTACAATTTTTCTGCTCAGTGCTCAAGATTCCATACACTTTCAATGCTTTTGATTTTCATCAAGCTTTTCAAGAAAAATCTAATGACAAGAAATAAAATCTTAAGATTAATTTCTTCCTGACAGAAGCAAAGTTAATACGGAGTTAGTAACAGCAATTGTGCTGCAGCATCTAGTTATTGAGCCTACAGATCTCAGTCTTCTTGCGCTATTTTACAGTGTATTCAAATGTAATATGTTGCTGCAAAACTTTACAGCTACATGATCAAGATTTAGGTAGACAAATGTAATGATCTAGAGAGATATAAAGGGCTAGAACTACAGCAATTCTAACTATTGGTCTTATTTGTCTTCCACTTCAGGAAATCTTAATCAGAAATCCTCAAAGCCCTCACTCAAACTATTGCCAAGTAACAGTATTGATGTTCTTTATATAAATTCTACTTCTGATCATAGGCAGGGATGTTCCAGGGTCTGTTTATATCCAACAGTACAATGCTGTAAAAGGTTAATTCTTGGTTTTGGACATGTTATAAGCAAGGCTGAAGCTCAGGCAGTAGGCAAAGTACAGTGTTCACCATACCTGCTCGTGCATTGGTCGCTCACCTCCTTCTTAACCATCAGAGATGAGAGGACACGGCATGCCTCAATTACTTTTTCAGCCTGAGACAATTCTGTAGATTCATTTGTGGCTTATACTTCAATACTTTTACAAGTGACCAACCCTGCTGTCTACCCTACACTTCTGAAGGAAGATACTCTTTCTCCAGCATAGATGGCAGAAGTAAATGTGCTGACTCCTCAGCTGTTTGCAGCTAATTTTATCAGAATGAGCTAGGGTATCTCTACACAGCATACATTCTTTGAATATAGCTTCAGAGCTCCCTTGGTCAGTATCTAGCTTGTAACTAAGCCCGCATGCTAGGTATGGCTCTCCTTACCCAAGCCGGATATATTAGTTTATCCCAAACCCAAATCCCTGACAATGTTTCTTGGCTCTGAATAGCAGCTGGAGAGAGGGACCACATTTCCCACAAGAACCAGGTATTGAAGCTTCCAATAAAGACAGGGCAGACAGCCTGCATGTGGTAATCTCTTAAAATGACAAAAGGAATCTCCAAGATTCAGCTGTCAACACCTGAATGCCTGTTCCTTCTAGGATGCCAAAAAATTTTTTCAGAGTTTGTCCTGAACACTACGTTACAGGCCTACAGAGTGTGGAGAAATAGAATTTCAAGAAAGGGAGTAACTCAGTAGTGTTTTAAGAGCAGTAGAATACTGTGGAACTCAGGAAGCATGGGATTCTATGTTGTGATAGAATAACTGAATTTATTTTTACATTGTAGGATAAAACAGGGGAAAAAAATATCCAGACTAGGGTTTTATATGAAATATACAAAGGTGCACTAGAACAGATCTTCCTCTTAGAAGCAGTAACCATTAGCCCGAAGAGTTATTTTCTCCCTCTCACTCACATTCTGGCTGCTTAAACATTCGTGAAAAGAGGAAGGATGTTAAAAGTGAGAACTAAAAAAACACATCCAATGCCAAAACATTTGCCAAACAGCCCATCTGCTAAAGGTGGAAGTGACATCTACTTAAGGCATTTTCCTAAGAAGTGGTACTGTTATATTAAAGGCTCCTTAGGAAAAGAACCATTAAAAGCAGGTATTCCAAATCCTACAAGAATGCTCTAACCCACAGGGGCTTAAAGGATGGGAATTTTCTTTCTCTTCCATCCAGTTTATGCTAGAAAGAAGAGGTATCTAACAATTTTCTGAAGGAAAAAAGTGGAGGGTGGAGGCTGTCAGTCAATATACCACAAAAAGCAGCACTTTCCTGTCTGGGAGGTGAGGCTCCCATGTCACGGGCAGCAACAGGGTGCAAGCTTCAGGGAAGAACTAGCAGTATTTTGTCTTGGGAAGAGCTGGCTGTGTTGGTTGCTGTCAATTCCAGCCTGAACATACCACTCTCCCAAGGGATTATTGGGGTACATCTCACCTGAGGTGGTGCTTCTGCCTCAAGATCAGGCATTTGTTTGGCATCTCTGTCTTTTTGTGGAACTCCATCAAGAGGAACTGCTGATGCTTAGCACCAATGAAAGCTATGAAATGAAATAATTGCATCTGTGTGTCCAAATTTAAGAACTTTGATGTTGCTGTCTTTTCACATATCTTGCACTGGTATCACAAGAAATCATAATCAGCTCTTATATGACCATGTAGTGTTGAGCATTACAAGAGAGACCCATGGGACCTTTATATGCTAGTAAAACTCATTTAAAAAAATGGAAACAAACTTGCCATACAGATCTTATATAAACACTTACACCCATGTATAAGTGAGACAATAAAAGCTGAAAAAGGTAAAAAATATTCAAGCAAAGCAAACACATACACACAATAACCTTCAGGCCCTTTCCTTATCAGCACTAAAGGTACAATGGGAACTTTGCACTGCCTGGGTTTTGTTTTGGTTTTAATTCCTGGAATCTGACCGGCATGTAAGCAAGTTTGCGTTGATTGTTACAGTTATTTCCTTTCACTGGAATTCACTTCTTGTCATAATGCCCTAGGATTTCCTCTCACTTTATCAAATTTAGCCAAACATTACTTTCTATTTGGATTATGAGGTAAATTACTTAACTGAATGACCAGGATCATTTTCAAGCTGGGAATACTAATTTCTTGCCAATGATGCCACATTGTAAATCTGTTTTCTAATTGCTGGCCCTTGTCAAAGGCCCTTTCTTCTGAAGCGTTTGAAAATCATGATGAGAGACATTAAAATAATGGAAATTATTAAAACTAGACCATTGTCTTCTTCTAATTTGCTTGATTGCTAGCATTAAGTTATGCGACTATACTCAAGGTATTTTCAAATACTCCCTTTGTGATGCTTTGGTGCTATTTTATAGTTGTGTCTCAGTACGCTTTTATCTAAACGAGCTCTTTTAATAATCGCCCCTTTTCTGAACGACTTCTTAAGGACCCTTTCCCACCTTACACTTTCACGGTCTGTCCGAAAACTACTTTCCATGAAGACAAACCAGATTTGACTCACAAAACACCGGACTCGACACACGGGGGCGGGGGGACC
>VZSZ01011075.1:307467-325483 GCA_013398815.1 Ibidorhyncha struthersii
TATTTGCCAGACCATCTCTTCCTTTCCAGCCTCCACCCCTTTCCATTTTCTTGCTAGACGAGGGAAAAAGGGAGATACAGTTCACCCTTCATTGTAAGATCCTGGGATGGGACCTTGTGATTTCATCTCTTTAACTTGACTTTTTACATTTAAATCAGCGTATTGCATAAAATGTAATGGAGGTTTTTGCAGTAATGGTTTAAAGGTGATGTGAACTGTGGTTTACTCCAGTATGCTCTATCTGCAGTTTTGGTTTACATCTGACTAGCTACATTAGTTGTCTGCTTAATCAAAACTAAAATTCAGTTGAAACATGGAAGTAATAATTTCGCCCTACCAGTGGCCACTTTCCCCTAAAATGAGAAGTTTAATTAAGCCATTAAGGGGGAGGAGCAAATCCCTAACATGTTTTTATAATCTGAGTAACTCAAGTTTTGTGTGCTACTGTTGTTTCCCCGTTTTTATTTATCCTTTATGAGTTACTGTGTAACGCCTACAGATAATATTAAGGGGTAATAATTTTGTGGATTTTTTAAAAATATCATCTGGATATAGATTTTGTGTCCTCCAGTAAAAATTACAGTTCTGTATATTGAGTTAAACTCTTATGTTCAGGCATTGCTGGATGATGTGCTATGATCTGACACTAGTTGCTTTGGGACATTAGAAAGTACACCCACCCCAAGCCTATGAAAACAGTTCTGCAGCGTAAAATGGTATGTAGAAAGATCACTTACAATTTCTGTTTCAAGTCTACTTCAGCTGTTTTACAAGATGGTGAGCATTTTGTTAGAGTTTCACAGGCTTATCAGACTTTTCTGTTACAAGGGAATTGGGGCTGTTTTACCTAAAACTGCCTGATATTCATGTTCCAGGAAATCTGTTCCTTCTATGGATGAGATTGTACTGTGCTCAGACTGGCATATTGTGGTGTTAGTTATCTATAGAAAATCAAGCCTAATGGCCATCTTCATCCAAAGACTCCCCTTCCTTCTGACAGGCAGAAAATGCTTTGAAGGAATCATTCTCAGTCAGTCTGGCAGTAGTTGCAATTTGTGGAACAAAGTAGCAAATGGTTATAGTTAGTGGTATTTGAGGTGAAATAAATAATGCCATAGAGTGTAGTAATAGGAATGTGAAATAAATAATGCCATAGAGTGTAGTAATAGGAATGTGAGTCCTTCCTCTTGCCAGGCTCTGGAACTGACAATCTGCCTTCATAGCAGTTGGTAATGAGTTGGGCTTTTACTCTTAGGTAGGAGAAACACTTCTATTGCTTGTGACCTCTACCTGAAGTTAGAGGAGTATCTTAATGTAATTTTGCAGTGTAGACTTGAAATGTTGACTGGCCTGTGATAACCCAGTTGTTTACAAAACAGTACAATTTTCTTCTGCACGAGCTGGTCATGTTCTGGCAACTTTTGTATATATTTTGAATTTAATAAAGATAGATGGATGGATTATGTGACTTACTGATACGATTTGTTCCAGCGGTGCTTACATTAAGTATCTCTGCATGACATGTTTTAAGCTTTAATAAAAAAGAAAATGGAAGTTTTTTAGAGCTCCGATCGAAGCAGAAAATCATTAGTATCTGCCTATCTTGGAACAGTTTTTCTAAGCAGAAAAAAAATCTTGATTCATGGCACCAGTTTCCTTATTTTGTTCTTATCCTTAAGAAGGGATGGAGCAATATCTGAAAAAGGACATAAAACAGAAAGACCAGTTCAAATTTTAGGTTTCAGGATAAACCAGGATGAGAAATCAGAGTGGCAGCATTGTTGCATTACACTGATGCTGGAAACCATACTTCTGTCAAACTACTGTTTACCATGCTGCTCAGTATTGCTAAGTTTTTCCTTTAACTGTATATGTGAAATGTAACATTGGCTAAGCAATCTTCACACTGCTGAGTAGATTTATGGAAATATTAATAGGAAAGCCCATTTCATAGGCAAATACTCTTCTCTAATTAATAAAAAATAATTTCAAAACCATTTATATTGTATTCTAATGAATCTGTAAAAAGTTTTTGAGAACAAATTACAGTACCTGACATCTTTTTAAAGAGCCTTTTAAACAGTAGTAGTAATAAATCCATAAATAAATTCCACTCTTCCCTATACTGCAACTGAACTTTCTCATGAAGGCAGCTTGCTTTTATGTAGAACTGGAAATGCTGCAGCATTTATCTAGACTTTAGGTGTGCATGCTATCAAAGTTGGTTTTATTCTACATGTGATGGAAATTAAAACAAACTTGGACAATGCAATTTACTTGTCTTGTATTCTTTTTTCTTACTGCAAGTTTAAATATCCCACCAAAGAACTTGCTAAGAATGAAGTTTGACAGTCAAAATGCTGCTAGTCCTATTATGTTCTTGATTGGTAAGCTTGTTAGGGATTTAGTCATAAGCCAGGTTCTTCTGAAAATGCCTGACTTTGAACAGGCTGTTAAGTGATGAGATCATCATTGTCATGAGGAACTACTGCTCTGAGGAGAGACAGGCAAACCCCTCAGTTAGTTTTTCTTGCCACCCTGATGTGAAATGTATGGCTTTCCCCTCTCCCAGAGAACTGGGGTTGAAGTACAAACTGATTGTGGATTAATAAGAGTTGGCATGAATTTAATGTCAAGTGGAATTGAATTTATTTAGCTAAATGGAGTTAGATTCTATTTCATTGTCACTGAAAAGAGCTTGGAAGAGAATGGCAGAGGTCATTTTACCATTTCTGTAAGGCATAACAGGATCGGTTATATCTAAACAGTTAATCAGACATTGATTTGTCTTATTCTAAAAGGTAAAACACACCCTACCACCAAAGATATTTATTCCACAACTTCCCAGGGAAGTCCGTTTTAGCTTTTAATCCTTGTCTTTAAAAGCTTTCTGTAATGTCTAATTATAATTTAAATCTTCATGCTGAAGTGTAAACTCACTACTTTTTGTCTTGTTTGTTGAGGACAGGACAACATTTTTTAAACACGTTAAAGGTAGCTGCAATGAGAATCTGTTGTGTCTTGAGGTTTTACTGTGGGAGAAGGGCCAAACTTCAGTAGAAAATATACAAGACTGAAGTAATCTTTTAATTGCCTTTGTTACCTCTGGACTCTCCTTTTGGCTCCTGTTTCAAGAAGCACTATGCAAAACGGGACAAAATGCTTCAAGTGAGAACTCTTAAGTACCAAGTAGAGCAGAGGATTTCTTCGTAATGTTGTAAATTACCTTCCTTGTCTTGATCCGACTAACATCCCCCTGTCCCTTTTTTCCCTGATAGTAAGGGTATGGTGTTGTACTTAACAACTTTCAAATTTATCCTTAGATTTTTATTGATGACTGGATAGCGGCTATATCTTTGAAAACATGATCTGCAACTAATATGAGTGAATAGTTACTGTCCTAAACTTGTCCTGGGAAATGATTTCTGTGGACTAACAGTATTTTCAACCTGTCTGACTAACTCATAGTTCACGGAAGAAAAGCTTGGTCAAGCAGAGAAGACTGAACTGGATGCTCACCTGGAGAACCTTCTTAGCAAAGCAGAATACACTAAATTGTGGACAGAAAAAATAATGAAACAAACAGAAGTATTATTGCAGCCAAATCCAAGTAAGTAGCCCTTCAAGTTTTTGTTTGCAACTTTTGAATTAATACATTTGCCAATGTAAATGTTTACTGTAATAGGTATTGCATGAGTTATGACTAAGTATAGCAGTTTTAAAATTTGAAGGCTGGAGTTAGGAAAAGCATATTTTGAAGAGCTACTCAGAATCAAAGACATTGTACCAATTGCTGGTGCTTCCTTAGCACTTCAAGCTTTTAGACAGAGATCTCTATAGCATTGGTTCCATACTCTGATCAGTCTCAGGTTGACTGGTTTTTGAGTTGTTTCCAGTTTAATTGAATTTCCCACTCTTAATTCCAGAAATCCTAGGTAGCTGTAAGAATTCTGAGGTTCCTCATGGAGTAGATGCAGTGGTTTAAGAAATGTCATTACTATTTCATTACTTTAAACTGTCTGCACCGTACAATTCAGCTTGAAGCAGGCAAGATGAACCGAAATGTCTGTCTTTAACAATTCCTTCGCTGAGGAATGGTTTTCTCCAGATGCTGAGTCTTTATCATTTGCCAGCATTTTGTACACCATACTTAGGCAATACAGTTTCAAACATGCTTTCATCACTGGTGAATCTCTTACTGTAACAATAACAGAAAAAACATAGGCAGAAGAAACATAGTTTCTGGTGTGTTAATTTTATTTGTTTCTGAAGTTGCTGCTATGAGTAGTAGTGTTGAGGATACCAGTTTCAGATTTGTATCCCAGTCATCTGTGCCATTTGTGACAGTAGTACTAGAGTTGGCAGCTATAGGAATTTGCTTAGTGTATAGATCCAGATTTCAAGTCAAGACCTGGTCGCAAACTACTGTTACAAAGTAGTGATGTACTGAGTTAGGATTTATTAGTGCAGGTAAATCATACACTGATAGCACTTCTCTAATGCTAAATAGATGATTTCTTTATAATGCTGATCTTTGAAGTATCATTTTGGAAGTCTGTTGCATTCTTTAGTTGCATAAAAGCAGTGTTTGAAAAACAAACATAAAAGCGAGAACAACTAATCCTGTGGGAAGGATGCAATAGAACTTACAGAGTAGACCAGAAGAAATAGTTATCTTGTTCATTTAATTCAGGACTTGTAATATGTATTGACTTTTTCAGGAATTTGTAGAATATTGAATCACTAGCTGTAGGCTGGTAGGACTGCATGAGGAAGATTCAGCAGCAGGATAATATATGGTAATATCTCAGTTATGCTGACCAGTCAATTTTCTGATGGCTAAAAATACTCGGTGGTAAGCAGTGGTCTTCATCTGTTCAGCTGTTTGGCAGCCTGCTTGGAAGGACAATCCCGTGCTGTGGAGAGCTTCTTTTGGTGGTTGTTAATAGAGCGACCCAGTCTGGGGGAAGAAAAATGACTTTCAGTCGCATTTTTAATTGCACTTTTAGGTCAGACCCATGTAGTAGTCCAATAATTTTGGATTACTTTTTGGTTCTTTTGTCATTTAGTCAAAAATATATATTATGGATAGAGTAAAGAGAAAACAATGAATTTGGATCATTTTGGTTCACCCTTAGTGCCAGGGAATGCACTGGTACCCATGTTTGTCTGTGTCAGATTAATTTTTGTGTCCTTCATGAGAGAGTAGTTATTTAATCCAGTGTTGATGAAAGTTGTCTAATGAACAGTATTATTTTTGGTTGCATCAAAGTGGCAGGTTTGTTCATTGGAGAATTTATTTGTGGTTGTCTGTACTATTGCAGGCTGAAATTAGTTCATACTGATGGCATAAATGAAGTGAGCTAATTATGAAGTCACAACAGTTGGTCAGAGAAGTCTGGTGTTGTATCTGAGGAGTTTGCTATTATAATTAACACTGTCCCTATTTATGTCTGTGATGCCTTTTCACCCGAGAACCATACTGTGGCTTAGTATTATGATAGATGGATATCAATGATCATATAGTCACAAGTTTTTTTGATAGTTTTGTTGCTCAAACTAAGGAAAGATGGGAATACAAAATAAACCACTTTCTAGTATCTTCAGTGATTTGTTTCAGAGCATTTCAAGGATGCAGGTGGAATGCGAAAGAGCAGATAAAATTTCTGGGGCTGCCAGACTTTCAGAATATCTTAATAGGGAACTTGCAGTAGTTGTTGAACTTAATTCCTATGCTGCTAAATCTAGTGAATGATTTTCACAATTTTTTCCTGGAGGAGGGGGGGAAGTCTGTTTGGTTTTGTTAAGGAGAAGCATTCTATTATGCTCTTACAATGAAGACTTCTGGACAAAATTTTGAAAAACCGTATACATATACTTGTAGAAGGGAGAGGAAAAATGTAATTTTTCACTTTCACAGATGGCTCTAAGAAACACTTGAATATAGCATGACAAACGTGGAATACAGTCAGTTTCCAAGAACAGTATCTTCAGCTTAACAATGTTCAGTTAATGTTGAGTCTAATGTCTGGATTTTGAAATTATTGTTCCCCTCTGTTCCCCTCTGTTCCCCTCTGTTCCCCTCTGTTCCCCTCTGTTCCCCTCTGTTCCCCTCTGTTCCCTGACAATAATGACTTAAAATAAACATTTTTTTTTTTTTTAGATGCCAGAATAGAAGAATTTGTCTATGAGAAGCTGGACCGCAAAGCACCAAGTCGCATGAATAATCCTGAGTTACTAGGCCAGTATATGATTGATGCTGGGAATGAATTTGGCCCAGGAACAGCCTATGGTAAGTAGAAGCAAAAAATACGTATTGTGTTACAGAAATGAAGGGGGGGAAAATGCACAGATCTAGTTTTTCTTAACAATGTAAACTGATACTTCTTGTCTTCCTCTAGATAAGAGTCTTCAATGACTTTTTCATCAGTTTGAGATGACTAGCTGTATAACTTTGAGCATTAGGAGATCAACGATGAGGTTTCTGTCCAAATCTAGAAATAGAACCTGCTCTTGGAATGATACCTGTCTTTGTGGATTTTCTTACCAGAATAAATAATACTGGAATTTATTTCCTCGTTAAAGGAACACATTTGCACATCTGACAACACCTGATGCATTTTATTTGTGGTGTGGAGTGAATATGTTATCCAAAATTAACTTCTCTAGTAAGAAGCCTCTCTAACTTTACCATATTCCTCCTTTTCTTAATATATTTTGCTAAAGATGAGGGTGTAGAACATAATCTAAATTTTCTTCCTTCTCCAGCAAATTTATATACCTATGACAGGAGGGTTGGGGGTGTTATATCTAATTTTTTACACTGCCATTAATTATACAGTCTAATTCTGGTGTTCTCTACAGCTTTTAAAGTTGCTGATAACAGATTTACCTGTTAAGTTATCTTAACCAACATAGGTGTGTGTATATAAAAGACAGTCTGCAGTCAGTCTGATAGCTATCTCTCTTTAGTTACTTTCTTCAAAATTGCAGTGTGAAGGAAAAGTTCTATTCTGGGAAGATTGATTTCCTTATATCTGGAAATAATGGGGTTCTTTTTCCTTCCACAAGAAGGGAAGTGCACTTGGAAAAAAAAAAAAACAAAACAAAAACAAAAAAGTAAATGTTTTATGGAAGACTTGTGGATACAAAATCAATAATGGCAGGCTTTGTCCCTCTTAGTTCCACATGGTTTTATGCTGTTATCTGTGGCCTGCCTTCTGATCAGCAGCCTCAAGTCTTGCTTTTTAACATCAGATAGAGTTGTACTTACAGGTACACTGTCCCTTAACTTACAGAATTTTTAGAATACAGGCAAGTAACTTAGACTATTGGCATAAAGATAGATACATTGTTAGCTTTCATGTGGTGACACAAAATATTTTAGTTCTCTGAAAACTTAGTGTCTTTTCTAACTCAGCCATGTCAGTGTGTTGAAACATAACAGCTGTATTCTTGACACGCTAACTTCAGTTTCAATACAACCAAATTTCAAAGTATTGTTCAGTTAATGTACAAATGCGTATTTAGAAGTTGGAGTTGATGGGCTGGGGAAAAGCACGTTATTTTCCAGTAGTTAGGTGGAGTTGCTGTAGTTTTTGTATTGCCACTTCCACAGTGGTGTATCTATTCCCATTGAAATCTTGCCTTGACCTGTGATTATTCTTAACAAAAATGGTTTGATTTGGTGTGTGGGCTTGTTTGTTTTGGGTGGTTGTTTTTTTGTTGTTGTTGGGGTGTTCTGTGTGGGGTTTTTTTTGTTGATTCGGATTTCTTTTGAAATCCCTTTGTGATGGCATTGGATTATCTTTCAAACTGCTGGCCTAAACTTTCCTGCCTGTAGAAACTTCTTTTGTTAACCACCTGCCTGAGTCACTATGAAACTAACATTTATTTTTTTTCCTTTGCAGGAAATGCACTCATTAAATGTGGAGAAACACAAAAGCGAATTGGGACAGCAGACAGAGAACTAATTCAAACTTCTGCTATAAACTTTCTCACTCCCCTAAGAAACTTTATTGAAGGAGACTACAAAACTATTACTGTAAGTTGAATTGTGCATTCTTCAGCATTTGACAATTGTAACTGTAAATTTTCAAATTGACCTATTAGATAATTGTGCATTATTGCTTTTCTCAAACTAATGTAGAAAAAGTCAGGTAGAATTTGTGCCTTTGGTATATTTTCCTTCCTTTTGGCCAGATAAAATCAAAATAATTCTGAAAACTTTTTTGTAGCTATTGTTCTATTAAAATTATGTATCTTGAGTATAAAAAGTGTGAGAATAATTAGGATCTAATTCCGCCTCTCTGTTCAACTGAAGAACCTTTTTGTAGGTGATACTTCATTTAAAAAAAAAAAAAAATCCAGGTAAACAGGCTTTTGATTTTGAGTATGTGTACCTATTCTCATGAACTAACCTAAATTGCTTTCAGAAAGAACGTAAACTGTTACAAAATAAAAGATTAGATTTGGATGCAGCGAAAACCAGATTGAAGAAGGCAAAAGTTGCAGAAGCTCGAGCTGCAGTAAGTAAAATTTTTTTTAAATTTGTCTGTACCTTTCAAACTTACTGATATGTATCTACAATCTCAACTGCCTGGCTATGTTTCCAGTCCTAGCTTTTTACCCTCACTATTTTTCTAGATACTTTTTAAGAAATGCCTCAGTGGAACACAAGGAAATTAAAGCGAATTGCTGATTAAGGTGTTAGTTTTCTATTTTTATATATTCCGTGAAGCTGAGCTTACTTGACCGAAATAAATATTCTCCCCTTATTCTATCCTACATAAGACTATACTGCCAAAAATGACTTGCTACAATCTGCCAAGATGGTTGTATATACGTATGTTATGGTTTGAGAAACTCTAAACAATTTATTGTTGTTTAGACAATTATTCTATCACTCGGTGACCCCTCCCCACCTGGGAAAGGGAATCGGGGAAAAAACAAGTGTCCTGGTTTGAGGTAAAACAGTTTCTTTTTCCCTCCTCTGCCCCTCTCTTTGAAGAGGGGTAGAAGGAGCATCTGTGCATCCCATCTGGGGTCCCCAACGTCCCCAGTGGCCAATTTGGCCTAAACCACGACAACAAGGAAACCTGAGGTTTGAAACATAAATAGATTTAATAGAATAAGACTAAATAACTAACATTAATAATAATACAGAACCAATATTGATCCCGATACCAATATAACATATACAAGGATTATACTCAGCCCATTCTATCAGCAGGAAGCTGTGTACTCCCAGCAGTGGACAGCAAATGTTGGATACTGTGAGCGCTACGGCTTTGGGAGAAAGGGAAGGCCTCAGGGATCCGGCACCAGGGCAAGAAGTTCTCTGGATCGCAGCCATCATAGAAGAGAGAACTTCACAGCAAACTTTCTGATTTACATTGAATGTGATGTTCGTGGTATGAAATAACCCTGTTGGCCAGCTTGGGTCAAGTGCCTGGGTCTTGCTTCTTCTCATCCCTGCACCTGGCTACCTCAGAAACACTGGGACCTTGAAACCCACACACCATAGCTGGCTTTACAGTAAATTTTTTTCACTATTCAGACACTAGTCTTCTACAAATGCGGTTTTCCCTAGCATTAGAAGAGACCTTAATGAAAAGTAAAATTACTGAAAGATAAATTAATCCTGTGTTGCTCAAACCAGGACAATGTATTGTTCAGAGGTCAGGTTTTGGCATTTGAATCTCTACAATTGTTGAAGCATATGTGTAATTACTTCCAACTGATGAACGTATCTAGACTTAACTTCTCTATATCAAAAATATTTGTAGCTTACTCGTTCTCTATCGTTTACTACTCAATACCACCAAATGGGGCAAGACTCTTAAACTTAACCATTCTTATTCTGTCAAGAAATGCTTGTTCAATGAGATTAAAATTACTATAAAAAACTGTTTTAAACTCTTAAAATGCCTCTAAATGGAGGAATAGGTAATTGAATGTATGCAATTTCAGCAGGGTATGCTTATAGTATTTTCATAGCTATCTTTTGACTGCATTCCTGAAAGTGCAGCAGTTAATGATGGATAGTGATTTTTCCCGTAAGGGTTAATGCAGTAGGGTTACACACACAGTTGCTGAAGGAATACAGACAATTTAATTACACAGGGACAGTGCATGTGATGAAGAGGCAGAAGCAGGACTGTCAGATTTTGCTGGCTCTTCCAAATGGATCACCATCCTGAAAGATCTCAGAAGCATCATATCTGAGACTGAGCTTCGTAGATGAAGCCCCTCTGATCTGTGGGAACGGTGGTCCTTCTAAAAAACCAACATCATCTCTACCTGACAGTTCTGCTTCTGTGTCTCAGTCCTCCATGTCATGCACACTGTCCCTGTGTATTTAAATTGTCTGTATTTAAGTCCATGCATGCCGTTTCCCCTTATATTATGTAAATTTTATGCAAAAAAAAGTTACTTCTGTACTTGTCAAGCTTTCTTAATTTGTAAGACTAGCAATGGAGAGTGGAGCAGGATTTTAGTCAGCTAGTAGTGGAATTTGGAAACAATGGATAGAGAAGCAATGGCTAGTAAACTATACCTTTGCTTGGATTTGTTCGGAGTTAAGTTTCAAAAAAAAAAATTTTTTTAATTTCCATGTGATGTGATAGCAAATATATACCTTCCTTTCTAAAGCAATAGAAAGACCATAAGGAAATCATTCCCCTTGAACTCAGTATTAAAAGAAAGGCTCTGTACTTGAGTTTTAATTCTGTCACCAGCATAATCATCCAGAGCTTGGTGCTTGGACAAAGTTATTGCCAGTTGCTGCTGCTACTTGACCAGTCTTAAATATTCATATAGCAAATAATTCACAGTTTTATTCACAAATAATTTTGTGCTCGTAGACGACGAAACGCTAGGCCTCTTACTTCACTACCTTGCCTATACTTCAATTTTAATTATGTTTTAGCAGCAGCGTTTCTGTTTAAGAAGTATTGGATTGTAGAATTCCCAGAGAAGTGAAAAAATTGCACCTACTTTATCCTCTGCAATACAAAAATGAGGACTAACCTGGATATAGCTGTGATGCAAATGATTCATTTTCAGCTGGCTCACTTATTTATGAGGGAAGATATCTGACAGACAGTGCTGAACTGATAGGTTAGCAAGGTGTATTGAGTTATGATGCAAATTTTCATGTTTCACTACTTTCTTTGACAGGATAAAGAGATAAATTGCATCTACATTTGATTTTTTTTTTGCCTGTTATAAAAATATTTAATCTTTGAAACTAAATTCTCCCACACTTACTGTACAACTGAAGTAGCTTAGATCAGTATTTAAAATAGAAATCTAAACAGTTTTATTTATCTATATTCAGTTCACAGTCTTGCTTAGCTTAAACTTGCAGTACTTTATGCCAATAATCTGTTCACCTGCTACGTTCACAGTGTTGTAACTTGCTTTTGTCTTTTATCTATGCACTTAAGCAACTAAACACCTCTCAGCCTGAAGAGAATAACATTATGGTAAATGTCTCTTACGTGCTCAACTTGCTGCATGTAAAATGGCTAAAGGTTTGTTGGCCTCCTGTGTTCATTCATTTTCCTATCAAATGTTTCCTCTTGCTATCCAGCTCATTTGGTCTTGTTTCAGATGTTTTCTGTTCCAAAATGGATTGGTATAGTGTACTAAATACACTTATGTCAATACAGCATTAGGTGTTGTTTTTTATCAGAATATTTCTAATAATCTGAAGTATACAGTATTATATTCTAATTTCTGTAAATTTATGAATATAAAGTCAGGATGCAAAGGAGCTGAATTTTCTTTATCTTTTCTGAAATTAATTTAACCCATTGGAGGGAAAGGAATTATTTAATTCCCCTAATTTTTTAATATGACTAGGAGTGAATTTTGTGAAATAGCTGGGAATATGTAGAAATTATTCCCTTCAAGCAATGTTTTACAAATCACTGACTAATGTTACATAAATTAATGGCTTAACTTAGGGTGCAGTATATCCTAAATTTGTTGCTAGGGCTCATCAATGCAGCTGGTTTTAGCACCATAATTGTGAAAGTAGAAAAGGAAGGGGTTAATCATGTACAACATAAACTGTGCTATTCAGCCTGTCCTTGTTTGGGTCTTGGATCTGCACAGCATAGTGGGTCTCATCTCAATTAGTGTTCCAGATTTCTCAGTCATGATCAGAACTTGTTTGTTACAACTTGCTTCTGCAACCTTTATGCACATTTTTTCCTACCAAAGTCCTGATTGTGTCATCTTCTTACAACTGCAGAAAATGAAGGTTAAAGGAGAACTGCAAGAGGGAATTGGAACAAGCTGAAGTAATTAACTTCTAGAGTAAATTCTTTGCAGTTCTATGATTTTGCTGTACTATTTGATACTACTTTAATACTCAATTTGAGATACCTCTGTAGCGTTTTTAATTAAATTTAGATTTCAGTAAAAATGCTTGTAAAATAGGAAACCTGTAATGGAATTAGCAAGAGAAATCATTCATGTGTCTGTTTCAGTCTTTACTTAATATGGTGTTAAAATGAAAATAGCTTTCCATAGTTTTCCAATATTTTACCACATTAAGGTAACTTAAATTCCTCCATAAGGTAATTTAGTTTGTCTGAGTCACGTCATTTTCTAAGTAGTTATGTCTTGTGTTGTAATAGCTTGTTTTAAATAGATTCTTGTAGCGTGTAAGTTCTGCAAGTCATACACTCTTCAGTATCTAATTTATTGCACAGATGTAGTGCTATCCGTAGTCATTGTAGTTTCATTGTATATGAAGGGCTTTGGGCAACTGACTTATGGCACTCGAGTCCCTGTGAAGTTCTGAGGACAGGAAAGTGGTTAAAAGCCAAAGTATGGTTGCATCCTGTATTAAAGTACCACCAATGTCTAAGTCTGTATGTTTTTTATTTTTTCCCCCCACTCTTAACGCTGACTAGATATGGGCTGAGGAAGTGACAAAAGTAAGTAAACAATTTAGAAATTGCAGAATTCTGAAACAGTAACTTGTGCTGGTCTAATGTAATAAAGGATATTGCATGTTGTTGATTTTGGTCTTATGCTGGCAGCCTGGTGCATTACATCAGAATGCACTGGTTCCCTCAAGGGCCTTTCAAACTCCAGTGGCGAAACAATGCCTGGGGCTTGTTCTATAGTGAGCTGTTTCTGGCTAACTGTCACTTAGTACTGTATGATTCTCATGTGACAAGATACAATAGAAAAAGAACTATAGGACTTGTCTCAAAATTTACTGGTGTGGCGTCCTCTTAAAAATAACCTCTTAAGAATGAGCTTATTTGAAAATTTTCAGAAAGGTTGCGGTCTAGTAATCTAAACTGTTCTGAAAAACACTGATCTTCAACTTTTACCCAGAACATAGAACAGTAACTAAAGTGCTGGAGCGCGTACAAGAAACTCAGCAAAAACTCTGTTTTGGAGAAGTTTTTTTTTTTTGTTCCCTGCCTTTCTCCCCAGTGTCACTAGAGAATGCTGTGCTTATCTTAAACAAATGAAGTTAGGAGGTAAGCACATCTGAAAACTGCGCCTGGGCTGAAGGCTGGTTCATAAATATAGCATTAGACTTGGGGTGGGGGCTGCAGCCTTCTCCTGTTGTGCCATCCCTTGCACAGGGACAAACTGTGGAGCTAATGGAGTGTTACGCGATAGTGCCATGAGAAGGTCTCTTCTCAGCCTCTCTGGCTCTGACAAAGCAGTCTTGGGAACAGGCGGTGAGAAGCTGTGCTAACAGTTAAAAGGAAATTTCTTAGGGGATTTCTATGGAGGAGCAGAAATAAAAATTAAGGGTACCAATAGAAAGTAAGGGTAGCTGGGAGGCAGGGACTTTGGAGTATGGTTTTTAAAGGGGAACTAGACAGGCAACTATGAGAGGTGTAGGGAGTTGCTGTTAGAAACTGGGATATGGAGCTTTGGGTGAAATCGTGGGGGTTGTGAGAGAAAATAAATTAGAGCTTTTTCTATTCCAGCTTTCTGAGAGTTACGGTGCAAACGGGGGATGTATGTATAGAGTGTAAGGTGAGAGTGTAGAGGGAAGCAGGAGCTTAGAGACTGAACTGTAAAAGGAGGATTAGGTCAACTTTGATCCCAAAGTTTGAGAATTATTTTACTACTTAAATAAAGTAGCAATTTGGAAGCAGCAAACCTGTCTGCTGGAGTACTTGGTACTATTTTGTGAAAAAGATGGCAGGGGAGCAGTACTGCTGGAATGAAAACTAATCTTGAAGCTATAAGACAATTATGAATAAAATTATTATGTATTAAGGATAGTGAAATCTAACAGATTGTGCCTTGGAGAGAAAAAGAAATAATACAAAGTCCTTAACCATAGCATAAAGGACAAAAAAAGCTTTAAATCTTGTAATAAATTATGTAATTCAAAGTTCCCTTTTTTTATTAAGCACATAAAAAGCAGACACTATTGAGAAGAAATTACAACACACACATTCTGCCAAAGGAACCGTAATCCATCCAGGTTTCTAAAGGCAATCTGTCCTTCTGTGTTTGAGAGCTGGAGGAACTGATTCATAGACATTTTCAATTTAAATCCAAGAAGCTTCCCAGCAAGCATTTGAGACTGTCCAGTAATCTCTAGATCAATCACAGGGTCTTTTGAGTTAAAACAAAAGATCTGCATATTTTCAATGACAAACTTCCTTCACTTTAACTTCCCTTCTTACGTATGGATTTAGAGGATATTAAATACTGCATCCAGCTCTGGAGCCCCCAGCATAAGGAGGACGTGAACCTATTGGAGCGAGTCCAGAGGAGGGCCACGAAGATGATCAGAGGGCTGGAGCACCTCTGCTGTGAAGACAGGCTGAGAGAGCTGGGGTTGTTCAGCCTGGAGAAGAGAAGGCTCCAGGGAGACCTTATAGCAGCCTTCCAGCCATGACTGGATGGATAGATGAGGGGAGGGCAGTGGATGTTGCGTGCCTTGACTTCAGCAAGGCTTTCGACACCATCTCCTACATCATCCTCATAGGCAAGCTTAGGAAGTGCGGGTTAGATGAATGGACAGTGGGGTGGATTGAGAACTGGCTGACAGAGCTCAGAGGGTTGTGATTAGTGGTGCAGAGTCTAGTTGGAGGTCTGTGACAAGTGGTGTTCCCCAGGGGTCAGTACTGGGCCCAGTCCTGTTCAACATATTCATCAATGACCTGGATGAAGGGATAGAGTGTACCATCAGCAAGTTTGCTGATGACACAAAACTGGGAGGGGTGGCTGACACACCAGAAGGCTGTGCTGCTGTGCTGCTTTACAGCGTGATCTGGACAGGCTGGAGAATTGGGTGGAGAGAAACCTTATGAAGTTCAACAAGGGCAAGTGTAGGGTCCTGCNCGGCCAAGAGGGCCAATGGCATCCTGGGGTGCATCAAGAAGAGTGGCCAGCAGGTCGAGGGAGGTCATCTTTCCCCTCTAGGCTGCCCTGGTGAGGCTGCATCTGGACTATTGTGTCCAGTTCTGGGATCCCCAGTTCAAGGAAGACAGGGAACTGCTGGAGAGGGTCCAGCAGAGGGCTACAAAGATGGTTAGGGGACTGGAACATCTTTCTTATGAGGAAAGGCTGAGGGACTTGGGTCTCTTTAGTCTAGAGAAAAGAAGACTGAGGGGGGATCTTATCAATGCATGTAAATACTTAAAGGGAGGGTGCCAGGTAGATGAGAATAGTCTTTTTTCAGTGGTGCCCAGTGATAGAACAAGAGGTAATGGGCACATACTTGAACAGAGGAAGTTCCATCTAAACATGAGGATGGACTTCTTTACTTTGAGGGTGGCAGAGCATTGGAACAGGTCGCCCAGAGAGGTGGTGGAGTCTCTGACTCTGGAGATGTTCAAAACCTGCCTTGACACCATCCTGTGCAACCTGCTCTAGGTGTACCTGCTCTGGCAGGGGTTTGGACTAGATGATCTCCAGAGGTCCTTTCCAAACCCTGTCATTCTGTGATTCCAGTACCTAAAGGAGGCCTACAGGGAAGCTGGGGAGGGACTCTACCAGGGAGTGTAGCGATAGGATGAGGTGTAATGGCTTTAAACTGAAAGAGGGTAGATTTAGATGACATATTGGGAAGAAATTCTTTCCTATGAGGGTAGTTAGACATTGGAACGGGTTGCCCAGAGAAGCTGTGGATGTCCCATCCCTGGAAGTGTTCAAGGCCATGTTGGGTGGGGCTTTGAGCAACTTGGTCTAGTGGAAGATGTCCCTGGCCATGGTAGGAGGTTTGGAACTAGATGGTCTTTAAGGTCCCTTCCAACTCTAACCATTCTATAATAAACACATGGGGATAGGTAATGATGTTACATGCTTTATAAACATAAGGATTTTGTTAGGAGTCTTCTGAGCTGTCTGGTGTATTCAATGGAAAAAGCAGAGGCTTTCAGCACGTTGAAGTTAAGCTGGTTTTGTGCATCATAAGGAGCTTCTGTCTTTGACTACAAAGGAGACAAGGAGGCCCAGCTATATTGGGTAGCGTGAATATATCCATTATCACTGTTTTACTAATAGTGTGTCTAACAAAACAACATTAGGAAGGTAATTTTATTTCCTACGCCCTTACGATTGTGTTATCCCTTAGCTAGAGGATTGCACGCTATTTCTGAGAGGTCATATAGTCTTATGTGAAATTTGGTGAGATTATGAACTTCTAAATATTCATATTCAGAAACTGGGTTCATATTCTGAACTTGGGAAACAAGTACGATTTTGAGGGATCTTTGTGGGAGATACCCCATGAGGCCTTCTAATTATTCTAAAAATAAATTGTGACTGCTGCTGGGGGTCATTGAAAAGTTTAGGCTTGTATTTTGAGCTCTTCATTCCGTTCAGAAACAAAGGTGATTTAGGCCATAAGCTTCCCAGATTGAAAGTCAGTTGTTTTTCACCTTTGCCACAAGGTGTAGAATAGATGTGCTGTCCTACTACTGTTCACCTAGCAGTACTGAAAATAGGGATGGGCAAAACAGATTAAACACATCATCACATAAGTCAGTTTATGTAAATCTCTATCAAACCAGTATATGGGGCTTTTGTAAAGCAATGTATTTAAAGTCACTCTGTACTGAATAGGTTAATACATGTTACCACGCTTTGCCTTTTCTTATAGAAAGTAGTTGATTTGCTAAAATATTGTTGGAACAAGTAGAATTACTCTGATGGATACTTCCCCTTCTTATATGTTCCTGTTCTCATGTATTTACTTAACTGGCAGGAAGAAAGAAACACATCAGCAAATACTGACTTCAGGGAAGCAAGAGACTAGATTATTTATCTCCAGATAAAGGGTCTACCTATGATTTTGCTATTTTTTTAAAGAGGAAATGAAGATGCTGCTAATACAGAAGGGAATGCTTTTCTTCCCCCCTTGGCTATAACATTTGCTTTTTCCCCGCTGTTTGTTCTTACATTTCTCTCAGAGACTGCCAGATGGATTTCACTGATACTAATAACAGATTTAATAAGAAAATTCCAAGCAGAAATTCTTGCCTCAACAAACTTTGAAAACTTAATTAGTTTGTAACTTGATACACACACTGCTATCTCGGTTTTAGTAAGAAACACACAGTACCCTATAGCTGCTTCCTCACTGTTTAATTAATGTGTAAGCCTTCCCAGCCACAGTGACTTCAGATGAAAAACGTTTCTTGGGTAACTGCATCATTCTTCTGTGCTCATTTCTGAGATTAAGATCCTTCCATGCAACTTTTTGTATTGATTAACATTAGTGGAAATGCAAGAGCAGAATGTTTGCAAACACATAAAACCTTTTGAAACCAATGTTTTTTCTGTATCACCTCATTAAGTTTCCTGAAAATATATTTTCTTACTCTCTTTAGTTGAGAACAGTAGCTGCTGTGTCTTTGACAGTGCAGATTTTTGCCTTCATGTTTGTTTTTAGAAACCAAGGTACTAAATGCGTATAACCATTGAGGCAATGTAATGTAGGGGACTCAATTCTGAGGGGGACGGAGGGTCCCATATGCAGACCGGACCCACTATATAGGGAGGTTTGCTG
>VZSZ01011076.1:0-108004 GCA_013398815.1 Ibidorhyncha struthersii
CTCATGCTCACACTGAAGCCCTTCACAAATGTGACATCTGACACGTTAACACAAATATCTCTCCTTGAGGTTTAATTGAAGGCTTTGCCACACGGCTGCTGCGAGGTGGGAGCACCTGCAGCATCAGCTCAGCTCTCGCAAACAGGACAATTTGATCAAGTCAGTAGGTTGAATAGAGAAGTGGCCCCAGTAGATGCCCACATGGTGAAATGACTTGTGTGCTCTGTGGAAAGGACACTCTTGTATCAGTCACGCAAAGTCAGCTGGGGATTTCTTTATCTACGCTGCAACAAACCTCTTTTCCATGAAACGAGTGTCCACATGGCATCGGGCTTTGGCTCACCTCCTCCCCATGGAAAGGGGGACACGACCATGAAGGCCACTCTATGGTATCCCCACAGGCTCACACATGGGATTTCACACATTTATCACATGGAGATGTTCTCAGCCTCAGCATGACAATGCTTAAGTGCAGCTGTGGCAGCTTGTAATTGGTCTCACACACACACACTCAGGGGTGCCCCAAGCATTCAGGGAAAAGCCTTCATCATTTTCTCAGGCGCACTGGCCCTGTCTGCAAGGATGGGCGCAGCCTTCCCATCCTCTGCTCCCACTGCGCAGCCCAAGGGAGCAGTTTCAGCACAAACTCGCACGTGAAGGACAGACCAGCAAAGCAGGGGCTTCACGGCAATTATTTTCTAAACAATTAAGTTGTTCTTCTGCTGTAGCACCTGAAGCCGTCATAGAAAAGGCTTTGTTTTGCCCTTTGTACAGCATTTTAAAGGATTTTTAACCCAGTGACCAGATACACTGCAGTGCCTGAAGTTAATGATAATACACAAGAGACTTAAAGTACCTTTGGCTCTTAAAGCCAAGCCAAGTGCAAGCAGAGATGGAGAAGGCCTCTGAAGAGACCTGACATGCTCATTGAAAACCCTCCCGTGATCACTTTGCTTGGTGTTTGCTGGTGTCCTGGGCGCTGCCAGGAGCATGCAGCTTGGTGGGAACCTTTCACCAGCAGAGCCAGAGACAAGGTAGAGGACTGCGGCACAGCAGCAACAAGTGTGAGGCTCCTTGGGGAGACCTCTGCTCATCATGCCTGAAAGAAACAGCTGAGAAGGATAAGCCTGCACCAACACGGCCAAAAAAGATTTGTTTGCTCAAAAACCATTGCAAACCATGAGCTGGAAGAAAGCGGATTAAAAAAAAAACAGAGAGCCCTTTGTAAGGATGTCCTACCTGTGGTGGGAGAGGGAAAGTGCTTTGGCTGCAGGAAACACCTTGGGGTTTCAGGGCTCCCCTTCAGCACAAAACTCTCACCATCAGCAGTGGTACACGGGTAGTTTCACTGAAGCAAAGGGGGTTGCTCGGCCCCCATAGATTTTGCTGAATTGCAGCCTGTGCTCGTGCTATGCAGACCAGAGTTTCCAGGTAGAACAATCTCTGTGGGAAAAAAGGACCCGTGATCTCTTGTCATAAATGATGGGCTCAGATACCATTATATGAAGGGACCAGTAACATTCTGTAACTGAAGCATTTTGAGCAACTGTCCGTATGAGCATCAGCATAGCACAAGAGAAGATGGCTTCCTCTGAGTGGACAATATAGGCTCCCTTAAATGTTGGAAGCAGTTCAGGTGCTGGAAACAGCTCAAAATCCCTTTCACATGACAAGTGAAACCCCTCAACTCTCTTGTATAACCTATATTCTTTTTCTTCTTACAAGAAGATTCATTGACCTGAAAGGATTACTAACTGAAACACATTAGATTTAGGCTACCAGGCAGAAATCCTTATTAATCTTGGCTAATCTTATGCCTGCTTAAACTCTGCTTTCAAAAATTTCTGTTCAACCAGTTACAGAACAACTGACATTCAAAAGACAGACTGATGTCATTAATTATCTTTATTGCTCATCACCTCTCTCTCATCTGTCTTAAAGAAAAGCTTAACCCCCCAATTAAATGTTTTCCTTGGACTGAGTGGTTCACGGAGGACGGGGAGTTGTGGCATGCCTGGGGAACATGAAGGCTGTGTTGCATTCCCAGGGAGACGTTTGGTTCCCTGCTCTGACACAGACCTTGGGTCCGCATTAGCCGATCCTCTGCGCTTTCTGTCTCCATGTCCCTCATGTGTCCAGTGAGGGCACGCCGCCTCACCTGATGGATGCGGGTAGCAGAAATAATGATAGTCCCAGTGCTGGGAGTGCAGAAATTCCAGCCCTTCCAGGAAAAGAGGGCAAACCTCTTTGAACAGGCATTACAAAATGGGCAAACTCCTTGAATGGGCATTACAAAAAATGGCAATTTCATGGCCTATTTCCCTGCCATCTGGCACAAACCAACCACCCAGTAGGAACCTAGCAGGATTGAGGCGCCTTCTCCACGAGAAAGACATTCACTTGCTAAAATATAGCACGAAAGCAGAGGCTGCGCACCTTCCTCCCCGCCACCCTGCATCCTTGCAGCCCTCCTGTGCCCGTGTACCAACCCCCAGCGCTGAGCAGGGCACGTGCCAGGCCCCACTGCCCCACTCTGCTCGTGCACAAGGTCTGACCCTCTGCCATGATGGGAGGCAGAGGCACGGCTGGGCTTCACACCGAGTCTCTCTGGCAGACATATAACCATAGGGGCCATGGCACTAAATCCCCGTCTGACGTCTCAGCCATTCTGGATGCCGTTAGAGGCAATTTTCTGTCCAGACGCCCATTTTAATGGGATGTGCAGTTAAACAGATTCATCCTTTCAGCTTCACTCTGCAGAGCCTTCACTCTCCAGCCGCCGCCGCCGCTCCCATCTCAGGGAATTACAGTGCTCTCTGTGTTTCTCTCTTGCAGGCAGGCACGTTGCTCAGAGAAGTAGCTCTTGCCAAGAAAAGTGTATAATCTAGAAAGCCACCTGCTCAGCTTTCATTCTTTGAACTCTCTACAATCAATTTGCCTTTCCCAGGAGAAGGTGCAACTGTTTTCAGTGCAGGAGGAAATAGAGGATTCATGATGTGCTATAAAAGCACAGCCAGTCCCAGGGAAAAGGTTCATTTGCCTCACTGAGGGGGCTAAAACCTGTTATGTGGGAGCAGCAGACACACCCTAGGATCCCCGATGCTGACCTTCCAAATTTCATTACCCTATCCTTGTGCCTGCTTCATCTCTTGCAGATTATCTTCATGTTCCCATCAGACCAGGTTGCAATGTTAGTAGTATATGAAAAAAAATGTGGCACTTTACCTTCCTGACAGGTCTCCATTTCCTCCCTGTGGCTTTGTTCCTGCCAGAAACACCGCTCTGCTTGGGACAGGGGTGTCCGGCATTTGCTACAGAGGATTGTCTTGGCTGGTCACCCCGTGGTGTTGCCACGGTCCACCATTGGGTCTGCCCCAATGTCTGAAGTAGTGCGCACAAGGTCTGTGGAGCTGAAAGCCACCCTTTCCCCTCATCCTTTAGTTTTTGCAGATGTGAGGGTTCAAACCGTTTAGTATCACAAAATGTTTCTCAAACAACAGCAGCATCTACCCCTATGTTTTTACAGGATAATCTGAATCCCCACAACCTCACGATCATCTTTCTTTGGTCATTTTTTGTGTTCTTTGACCAACAAAACCCGAGATGCATCGCTTGGCCTTGTCCAAGTGTACACCTCATGACAAGCTGTCACAGCCAGCTGTCTGTTATGCACATAAAGGCTTGGTTTCTCTTCAAGGTTTTCCACTACAAATACTTGCAGGGAACAGCATGAAGCAGGCACTGTTGGGATAAAACTAAATCCTCCCCTAAAGCGCACAGCTAAAACAGGTGAGACAAATTGCTGCCTAAAATTACCTATTTCAATATCTATTTCAAGAGAGAGTTTTGCAGCCCAGGAATGAGATGGTTGGCAGCCCCGTGCACAGAGGAGCTGCTACAGGCAGTGACCAGCACCGCTGTCCCCAGGAGCCCACCTGGGTCTCCCCATCAGGCTGAGACACTGTGAGTTGTGAATCTTCTCTGAGTGGGAGCCCCTTGGCCCCCTCTTGGGGAGCTCCCAGTGTTTGGAGGGTACTGCGCAGAGACACACCAAACCTCTGGCAGCACCAAGCCAGAGGCAGCACCGAGCCTCTCTAGGATACGGCTCAGAGCACCATCTGTGTCCTGTTTGCCTTCTAGGAAAAGGCAGGTCTCACCGTTACCTGCCGCTTTGGGTACAGGGAACACACAAGCTGTTTTTTCTCGCTGGGTAGCTGGGAACCAGAGGCCCCAGCCTGTAAGGCTACTCAATAAAAATTCCTCACCAGACCTAAGGCTCTTTCCCATGCGCATTGTTACTAAATACTATTTAGTCAATTTTCACATTCAAGTCATATAAATAATGGGAGGAATCAAAACTGGTGCCATTCTGTCTTCATTAATGCTGTCGTCTGACTCCACATTGGAGACTTTCATCTGTCCTTAATTTGCTGCCTGGTAGAAACATTTTTGCTGTGGACATTCGTGTTCATTTGATGTTAATTATGACCTTTAAGCATTAAAGAAACCCTAATCCCCTGGCAACGGCTTCTATGCACGGCGTGACAGACCACGGTGTCAGTTTTAACATAACACATGTCCTCAAGCCCTAGAAGAGACAATTCCAATGAATCACGGCTGCAGGTTTATTGCAATCACCTTGCTAGGAAATGTCAAGTTAGAATCAATAACAAAAACAAAAAAATTCTCATCTTCTATCGAACTGACACACCCTGGCACAAGCATTCATTGTAGCTCTTCTAACACATTCCACAATGGGAGAACACTGCCGAAATAAAAGTCACAATATTTTCAAAGCTCCCAATGGCAGGGGGACGAGCCATGACGAGAAATACAAGTATCAAACGACAAACAATTTAGATGGAAGTCTACATGACGTTTTCCATATCTCACCAAAGAGGTCAACTGTGCCAACAGACGGTGCCCAGCTTGCTGACAAATAGCTCATGGTAACACCTCCATCCCAGCACGCCGGCTGGCAGATGGAGCAGCGCAGACAAGACGCAAAGGCTGCTCCTGGAGACCTCTCCCTGCTCAGCCCCACCACGCTGCCCCGGGCGCTGAGCTCTGCAGACCGCCTTGGCCCAAGGAAAAGCTTTCCTTTGCAAAACAGTCGATACGGTACAGGTCTGAAACACCGGAAGGGGGCAAAGCGTGACAACGCTGGAAGTTTTCATAGCTCCTGACCCACAGATACAGCCGGGTTTGCTGATCCCCCCAGCCCGGTGGATTGCAGGCAGTCACTCGCATACCTGCCTCTGCTCAGACCCTAAATACTGCAGTGGGCTTTCCAGAAACACAGGATCAGCTCCTGCTTGCTGTAAGGGACACGTGCCTCGCAGCAAGACCTAGCCGACCGCAAATGCTGTTTGCAAACCTGAGCCAATCTCATAGAGTTGGTTTTGGGTTTACTCTGATGACAATTCTTCAACTCTGCACTCAATCACTTCCAAAATGTTTTTGCTGAGCTGACAAGGGGGTACCCTACCAGGTCACTGTCTGCCCGCTGCTGCACATCTCTAGATTGTTTTCTTGGCCAATGCATCCAATACCTCAGAATAACTCTGCTTCCAAACCACAGTTTAATGCCAGTCCTGAAACGGTGCTGCCACCCTTCCACTCAGGACAATGTACCACTTGCCTTGGTGAGGCAGCGAGCACTGGGAGGCTGGGACCGGCCTCAGCAGGAACCAACGGGCTGGTTTGTGTGGGTGCCTGGCTTCTTACAGACACAATACGGGTGAAAGGTAGTCACAGCATAACAGGTGAAATTACAGTCTGGCTTTGCTGGGAGCTGAGTCCACTCATGCTGCGGTTGGTCTGAGCCTCCTAAAACTGGCTTCATCAGGTAGCCTGCGAGCGAGCAGCCTCACAGTGAGCTGCCACCAGCCCCAGGCAGCCTCATGTGTCCCAGAGAAGGCTCCCTGTGGCCCTAGGCTGGGTGCCCACTGGTTCCGCACAAAATCATTGCCCAAATAATTTCCTACTCACTACTCGGACTCCATAAAACTTAGAGATCACCGAGGAGTGGAAAAGAAAGGAGCAAACCAGATTTCCTGCAGCGCTGAGGGGGAGGCAGTGGCACAGCTCAGCTGTAGCTGTGCTGCTCTCTGGCTTTGGAAACACCTTGTGCGGGAAAGGCTGCAGCAAACCAGCAGAGCACGGCTGAGTCGGGGCCCATCAATCCCAAAGGCAAAGGCAGGGACACTACATCAACACCAGCAAGCAGCGGACTTGCCGATATCATTGTGTTCTCCAATACTTTGTTTCTGCCTCTCCAGTGAAAATTTCTTTATTTTTTCACTTTGGGAGAGCCCAGCTATGAAATGCAGCAGTGTCCAATACTTTGGCCTATCTGCTTTGTGTAGGAGGGAGCAGCAGTGCCGCTCACCCTCTCCCCTGCGCATGGCACGCTAAAGCTGCAACCGCAAAGCTGCAAAACTCCCACTGTGCTTTGCTGCCAGTACCCTTCTCCATCCATCAGCATCATAAATAATCATAGCAGCTCCTACTGTCTGAATCACAATTTGTATCTCTTTTCTAATTGTATTATGTGTAGCTGGTCCAGCAGACCCTATCTCAGGAAGCATACAAATAATTCATCTGTATTCCTCCACTCTTCCCACATGCGCTTCCAGACGAGCCAGGTTAATACCGGTCTTTGCCTACTTTTAATCTCATCTCCCTCCTGTATACCTAGTATCTTATTTACCTGCATTTTAGATGCCACCCAAAATTAATGCTTCACCTGGCATATTCAATCCCTTCCCATATTCTAAACTCTTGATTAAATTAACTTCAGAGACTGAGGATGAACTATAGGCATTCAGTCAGATTAACTCTGAGGACTAATATTTTGGGGTCAAAAAAGATCATCAGTTTTGTCTTACAAAAAATAACACCTGATACATTACAGCAAGCAGAAATATCTACGATGCTCTTGGGGCCACATTATATCACTGAAGCGCAGCAATTTTGTGATTTTGCATGTCAGAGTCAAATGAGGTGATTTAATGAGATGTCACTTAAAACTGATTGACACCTGCAGCCAGTAACCGCATTGAACAGCACTTCTACCTGCTGGGCCACAGTGACAAGTTGCTTGCGTCCAGTGCCTTCAATGTGGCAGCCCCAACCACTGCGAAGCTGCCCAGCTCTGAGGGAGCTCCCACTGGTGGGAACCTCTCTAGGTCCCAGGGCCGTGGCCACAGACTCTCCTGTCTGCTGAAGGTTTCTCTCCCAGCCACACTAATCCATGGATCAGGGACGGGACCATGGCCACTGTGTCCCCAGCCCTCACCGAGGTCTGTGCAAAACTTCTGCTGGTGGAAACCAACCCCACCAGTTACCAACCTCCTCTCTGCCCCAACAGCCCTTCACCGCCACTACAAGGAGGGTGACGGCTCCCTTCCGGGGGCCGCTTGGCCAGTGCTCACCCATGCGGACCCCCAAAACTCGGCATCCTGCAACACATGCCAACATGTCACCTCTTCTCCGTGCTCACTTACTTTTGGCCTCAAGTATCACATTTGCTTCCCAACCCTACTATATTCATGTCTTAATAAATGAATGAGTCCCCACTGCACAATTTAACAGGGGAAATACTTCTAATGCCACCAATAACTCAAACCTGCCTTTGCAATCATTCATTCTGCTTCCAGTTCCTAGAGTAGGGTGGTGTGGACTGTGCACAGCAAACAGCTGTCAAACGTAATGCTGCCTCCTGCTCATGCGTCGCCTGCTGAGATTTTGATTTCTGCACGTTTTCTTGAAACTACTCCATGAATATTTTCTGCAGAAGCAATTTATTCATAAACTGTTTCAAATAATCAAAGAGAGTAGAAAGTCCTCACTTAAAACATGACCCGTTTGAGCGGGGGCATGTTCACGCAGTACTCTCTGTTGCAGGGGAATAGCTGGCGGGATAGGGCTCGCACCACATTTCTGGCCTGGCCGCTCACATCTCACTTACTAAACTCACATATTCCTCAATATTAGTTTAAAAAGGAAACAGTTTTTCAGGGACTTGCTGTGGAAAGCAAATGCAAGACTGCTCAGCCTGAGTCTGTGCAAAGACAACTCGAAGGGTCTGTGCCAGAATAGTCTCAAAGAGCACTCACGCTTCAGACCCGGTAAATGCATCCTGGCAGTACACACCAGCTGCCGGGGGAAACATACCACCGTGTGCTTGGTGTGGCAATTTGTAGACAATTTTACAGGTACAATATTAAGGAAACCTTTGGATTTTCATGCCTGCCCAGGGAGGTGAGAGGGGCTGATGGGGAGAGAGTTCGGGTGCCTGGTGTTTGTTCCCGAGTGCACGTTCACTGGGCCCAGATGTTTTCATCCTTCACAATCACCTTTTTGCCTGTTAAGCACTGCATTTTACAAGAAGTAAATCACAGATTTATTGAATGTGTACATCAGCTACTGCTGCTGTGATACGAGCCGGGGTCACTGCACTCAGTCCCACAGCAAGCAGGGAAGGCGAGAAGAGATTGCTCCTGCAACCCCCTCACCTTTTTCTTTCCTGAAGCTTCCCGAGTTAGTCCCCTGCACGAGGCCGCTGTCTGTCGCTATAGGAGTGGAACGGAGGCCGAGGAGGCTACAACCTAATGTTTTATTCTGACCAGAGAGGTGGAAGAGATGGATTATTATACAGGAAAGCTCTCTCCGTGCATGCAGTTATCTGATAACGATCTATTTTGGGAGATGAAACTCCCAAAGACGAACATGCAAAACTCACACCTTGTTTGCACTGGGAAGCTGCATTATCCCTTTAAAAAACAGGGAATAAAATGCATAAAAAATGATACAGAAAGCAGCAGAAGAGCATGGTGGTTTAACTTGTTCTGAGCTCCTGAGAGGGAGAGGGAAGGGGTTAGTCCTGCTGATCCTGCCAGTGTGTGAAATTTGGTAAAAACTATTCTTGTTTATTTAAGACTAATCAGGTGCGTGAACAGTTGGACTAATTCAGCCTCGTTTCTCATGCTTCATGGCTGGATTCCTTCATGTACATAAGAAGCAAAATCCAAGTGAAACCTCTGCATCCACTCTTTCTCTTGTGGGCCCTGGTGACAAACACACAGGTAGAGGTCATGCTGCAGCCTCACGCCCCAGGGAAGGTGCTGCCGGGACCTCTCTGAGCCACCCACCTCGTCTTTGCTTGCGAAATTTGCAGGAACTTAACACCTCGGAGGCAACTGCCCCTCTGCCACACTTGACCAAAGGTGCAGTTTGGTAGGTGCCAGACACACAAGCATATGGACAACGTACCCCTGAGTGCTGGAGGAACTGTGAGAGGGGAGCAGGCCACGTCACAGCCCTCCTTGCACCCACTGGCTCACCTGCACTCACCAGTGGTGGGAGGACTTGGCAGACACTGGTGGTACAGGACAGCCCAAACACAGTGTCTGGAGGTTCTCCTGAGAGCACCAGCACACTCAAAGGAGTTTGCCTGGGAAGGAAAACACCGTCTTACAGATGAGAGAACGACACAGGAAAAATAAATACTGTAAAGATGTAGGACTCGGTGGCAGAGGTGGAATGAGAACCCAGGTAGATTCACCACTATATTCCCTCTGGAAGACACCTCCCTATGCCAGTCCCTGAGAGCTTCTCTGATTTCTAGTCGCTAAAACACACTGTAAACAACTGCAAATACCTGTAACCCTTTCCTGACATCACCCCCCCAGAAGTCATACAGATAACATCCGCCCATTCAGGTGGGACATCAGGCAAATCGTACCAGCACAGCGCCCAGAGCAGGTGGCTGTGCCACTGCAAGAAGCCAGGCATGTCATGAAACCCTCCCCGAAACGCCAAGCTGCCAGTCCCCCGTGTGTTGTTGCTGTCAATGCTGAATATGATTTTTCATGTGTTCTCCTTCAAGGCTGAATTTTTATTGTGCTGACTGATGCTTTAGCATCCACTCCCAATGACTTCGAAAGGGGCACAGAGGAAGGTAAGATGAGCTTTTGCTGCCAGCCCTCTCTTTGTGCAGGAGGGAAGGTGAAGCTGCTCCAGCTGTGGCTGCTCCAGCTGCAGGGCTGTGGGTGCCAGCACCAGGCGCAGTCCCAGCCGCTTGGGGCAATCCAGGGTGCCCAAGGTTTTCTGCTCCCTGTGTTTTGGCACAGAAAGCCACATAGCATGACCTTGGCGCAGGACATGACATGAACTCTAAGCATGGCATGAAAGGTGTGGGCATGCATGCTATGGGTTTTCCATCCAGCAACCGTCTTCTGGTTCTGCAAATACATATAGAGAAAGAGCTACATGGTACCCTTTTCCATGTGAGCACAGAAACCAAGCCCTTCTCTAGGTAATTTTATGTTCATTTGTTTATAATATCAGAGAATGAAGAAGGACTAGAAGGTATTTTGCCAGCAGATCCTGTACAGACATTAGGATAGCATTTCAAATTGAAGAAATCAAGCTATTTATAGGCTAAACAAAGCACCAAGAGGCAAGCCACTCACCCTTCCTGAAGCAATCTTTCCCTTGCAAGAGAGATGCTTTCCGAAGGCTGATCCTTCACAACTGGTGGTGTTAGGTTAATGATCTCCATCCTCCCTAACTGTAAATACTGAAGGCCAAGTGCTGTTTTTCATATGAACACGATGAAATCAGGAAGGTAACCCAGAAGGGCAAAATGTGAACATGAGCACTTACACCATTGATGTGGGCTTTATGCCTTGCCTCAAACACAAAACACATTCCTTGCCAGACCTCAGCTAAGGCTGAGTATACACTCATAATCTAATGGAGAGATAGACAGAGGATTTAGGGCAGGATCGGAACAAGTATGGCAAGTTTTACTGAAATGGTATTTAAGGCATACGAGTTATAACCTTTGCAATAATACAGTTCCCATTAGAGCAGCACCTTCTCTCAAGCAACTTATCCACTCTAACCCACCTTTATCCAAGTCTCACTCATTACCTTCTGTGTTAAATCACTTTAAAAACATGGGTCAAAGTTGTTTCATAGCTTTACTCTCTCAGTAATGTGCAACATGAACATAATAGTGTTATTAAGAAGTCAAAAATAACTTAACACAATAGCTATATAAGATTCTCCAATGGTCAAACTTTCAGCAATTACTTTTTGTTAAGTTCAGAAAAGTAGCATATTTGTTAATCAAATTAATTTAAAAAGTAGCTTTTCAAAATAAAAGCAATGCTTTAAATAAATATAGTCTTTTTTTATAACCATAAAACACTTAGTCCTGTTAAAGATAACACAAATACTACACTCAAGCACAGTACTTCAACAATTGAAATGAATGTTGTGAGCATCATGAGCTGGACACTGGGGGGACGAGGATGCATTGCTTTGTGACAGTCTCCGTCTCCTTTCTACAGCGCAACAAGGAGGCATCCAATTCTCTGAATTACCCTAAACATATGACACGTGTCAGGATATTTGTAACTGCTGCACAAAAAATGCTGGTACCCTGTTTTTTCCCCAAGCTATTTCTCTACACTACATCTGTAGCGGTTCTGCAGCCTTGCTTCAAGTTTCAAGCACAGCATGATTCTTAACCACAACAACGTAAGGTCAGATCCTGCTTACTTCATCCAACTGACTCCAACGTCTCAGCAGAAGGTGGCAAGCAAGATGTGACCTCTCACACCTCTTGCAGTAAACCTCACAGCCAGTGAAATCTGTAAAACCTGCCTTCCAGTACTGGCACCACTGGGTGTTTCAGAATAGACTGCTGCTCACCTTCAGAGTTCACGATCACTGAAGGATATTCACAGCTCTCCTCGTAACTACGGGGCTGACTAGCTACGTTCATTACTACACAAGTTAATGCCTATCAGCAAAGACTGTAGCTGTCCTGCAGATCTACAAGGTAGCAATGATTTACTGGAATGAAATAAATCAGCTAGTTCTTATGTTAGTACATGCCATGTGGGTGTATACCGAAGAGCAGTTTGTTAAAATTCAGTTAAATGTGCACCTCAAATCTAATCATAATCTACCCAGCAACTCTGACCATTTAATATCTCGTTTACTTGGTTTGAATTGTTCACTAAAAATCATGTTCTGGATCTGCAGCAAACCGCTGGTTTTGTCCTCACAAAAACAGCTGTCCGTGACATTTGTTGTTGTATTTCGTTTGTTTGTTTAAACAGCGTAACAGTAATGTAACCTATAAATTAAATGATAAAAGCTGGAGAATAAAATAAAGCACAAAACTGATACAAGTACTCTCTATTTGTTTTGATCTTCAGAATGAACAGGCCTATTCAAAGATGACAAAGGAATAAATTAGCAAATGACTAATGTAATGCATGAAAGGGCGTCTACAGGATTTGCATGTGCGCACACACACACGCACTTGCATACAGACAGCTTGGCTTCATTAGAAATCTCACTACCAGAGTTTAACTTAGATAAATTAACTGCATTAAAATACTGACATTGTGAGGATTTTAATACTATCAACACCCTGTAGAGGGCATTCCTGTGTGAATTTTTAAATGCTTTAAAAAAATAGTTTAGAGTTATTGAAATCTGTGACAAATGCGACAGCTCTGCCCCCCCTCACAGCCTCCCGTTCTCATCTCCGGTATCCTTCTCCTGTATTGCCTCCAGGCACCGTTTTGACTTGGCGTCTGTGTGCCCACTTCCAGTTTTGCTCAGTCCGCACGACAGGCACGCTAGATGGATCTGCTTCATGTTCTCCAGGGCTTCGTTCTTGGCATTCTTCAGGAGATCTCCTTGGCCCTGAGGATGCAGAGACAAACATGCAGGAGAGAGTCAGGGATCACACACATCGCTCGGGACCGACAGCAGCAATACTACTCTCATGTCTCTGACATACTGTTCGGTGCTGCGGAACAGGTCCCAGGTCCTGTCTCAAATCCCCTCTGCCTCCTTGTGAACATCAGCCCCAGGGGAAGGGACCGAAGCCCCTTTTGCAGCCTGGTACCCAGCTCAGCGGGGAAGGCAGCAGCCAGCAGAGCGGGCAGGGTGAGCGGGACAGGCGCCAGACTCCCCCCATGGCAATGGCTGCATGTCCCCAGCCGAGGGTCCCCTGTGAGCTCCAAGACCCCAGTCACCCACCCCTCCTTGCACCCCGATTTGGTAGGCAGCCTTGGGCCCTCCTTTAGCAGAGACAGGCCAAACTGTGCACTTGTAAGCAGCGCCACAATGAATCCATCCGAACCATTTTGTTTGGGACCTTTGAGCAGGAGAATGGGAATGAGAGACTTCACGAGCAAAAGCCTGCTTCTGTATCTTCTCAGAGCGTGTAAAGGTGAGGTGACTAAGAGGATGTCAATCGAATTTGTAACTATCAGGAAAAATGTGTTACATTAAATTTGTATTAAGGAGTTGGTGTTCAGAAATGCCAAAATGAATATTTATGCAATATTGATATCTCAAGTGCTGCAAAGCAACAAGATTCCGGTGCTAGAAGATACAAATAAATAAAAGCCAGGAGATGCATCTGGTTATTAAAATTCAGTATCACTAAGAACTTGAGCTGCTCTTCTCCTAATGTCACCCGAACTACAGCTTAAAGTACACCACCCGCTGCAGCTGGTTATACGCATATTCAGAAGGAATACCTCCGCTGACTGAAATGTCACGTTCACGTCCCTGCAACCTAACCTGACCTCCTATGAACCCACAGATGCTTCGCAGGGTCTCAGAGGAGACAACAGCTACTACAGCAGTAGCTGGGGCACACTGGAGGGGCAACTGATGACCGACCCTCCTTCAGTTTTCAAAACAAACCAGATGTGTCGGAGGAGTCACAGCACGACACCTTCCAGCAGTGGGGGCACCTCTCCCCTTCCCCAGATCTAAGAAAAGGGATTTATCCCACACCGATGAGAGCACACTTTTTTTTGCCAGCGCCTGGCACTGGACTTGCACCGCCCGAGGCCCCATAAACAATGCTCACAACGAAGAAACAATGGTGGCTTGCAAGTCCCATTGCACTGGTAAACACCACGTGGGAAACCACGTCAGCCAGGGATGGCAGCCCGCACCCAAGAACATGATTGCCTCATCTCCTGGTGACATGAATTTGTCCCCACTGAACAATGCAAATCGCTACCCAGATGCTGGGAATCCAACTCAATGTGAGAATAACAAAAACCACTGGGACTGCGCAAGCAGCTCTGCGCTATTTGGTATGAAGCTCGTTTGAAGAAATTTGTATCTCGGCAGCATGACGGTTATGGGAATACACAGACAAATAGCTTGGGATCCGCTCAGCAGACATGGTTTGAAAAAACAAAACAAGAATAATTTATGCAGCACATATTTCACATAGCTGTGATCTTGCTTTTAGGACAGAGGTTGAGCTTATGGTTAAAGGCGGTAGGCAGGAATCCAGGAGGCCCGTAGCTGCCTCAAGCACCCGGCACACCCCAGTCTCCCCATCTGCAAATGGCACGGGAATCATGCTGGACTGTAGCAACAGGGACAACCCACCACGGCATAGGTAAAGGGATCCAACAGCACTGTCACTAATGACATGATAGTGTTATCAAAAAGGGTGGTATGATTCTTCACTACACAAGTGCAGTTTTAAATAATTTGGTTTTAGGATGAAATAGACCCAGCTGCAGCGGGGCTGCTGCTTTTTCTTATCATGCACACAGGACTGAAGACACCAAAGGCTGCACCAATGTGCAGACAAAATCAGTGTGATGATGCTTTGCAGCCTTAACTTCTGTAAGTCAAAACCTGGTGCTATGTATTCATGCACAGGAACAGAAAAATCCCCTTAGCACAAGAAACAACTCAAAATAGACATCCTGACAGCACCAAGAACAAACAAGCTCAAAATACGGGGAGAGCCATTGCAGCAGAAAGGTAAAATGATGTACCCCAAAGCACCTGGCGTCCCCTTAGATGGGGTGTCTGGGGAAAGACTTCTAGGAGCTTGTCCTCTGCTGTGGTATGGTCAGCACCTCCCCAGGCAGCAGGAACAATCACCCACACCGTGCACAGAGGAGGAGGAGGAGGATTTCCCGTCATGCAGCAGCACAAGACGGATGCAGCTCCATAAGCTGACAGAAAGAGCTTCAGCTGAGTCTGTGCCACCTTATTCCTGTCCTCTTCCTTGTCAGAGTGAGGGCAACGCATGGAAATCTTTCTCAGGGTGGCCCACAAACTGTCTTTGCCTAGGGACTCTCCAAAACACTCATTCAAGGAAAGCTACTGGGATTTGATACAACCCCGGCTGGAGGACGACAGCCTGAGTCCGCCCTGCCAAGACTCCTATCTGAAGTCCCCTGAAGCCAAGGGACTTCACACCCTGCCTGAGGGTGCTGAGCCACCCGCTCTCCCTTATGCATATTCCAATTTCACATTTAAGTAACCAGGCAATTCAGACTACAGGTTTCGTCTGAGGCAATGCACAACACGTCTTCTGGTTCCAAGAAGAAAAACACTCCTCCTGAGCATACTTCCAATATTTTGAAGACACTCTTATTCTACAGTGATCTAAAAACAGAAATGGACTTATCAAAATAGTGCAATTCCATTCATGTGCAGACCAATTGATTTATGTCTTGGTCTCCTTGCAGTTTTTATTTTTAAACAGCTGGTTCATTTGAGCAAGCTGAAGGAGCAAAAATGATTTTGAATCATCTGTCACAAGAAAATTAATGACAAACCTGCCCCCTCTGACAGAGCTGTCATAATTCTAGAGACACCATAAAAAAATAATCTGTGGGCATGCTCTGTTTGAAAAGCCATCTGTTTGCTTTGAAAAACTGGCTGTGAGCTCAATCCACTTAAGAAAAATGTCAGCAAAATTGTGTCAACACCTTAACAAACTAAATACTGGATAGGAGCTGGAGTAAACTTTAAAAGTACAATTGCATTGAAACAATCTTCATAAATCAGTCATTGTGATCATCTGTGTGCACAGAACAATCCTCTTTGCCCTTACAAACAAAGCATCTCTCTTCCAGACAAAGAGACATCACGACGGTCCACTTCGGCATCTATCTCCTTCCTGCTATTGACATCATCAGCCTTCCTGAAAATAAATACTTGTGAGAAAGTTTAAACTCAGCATTTGGCAGGACACTAAATTAAACCAGAAGAGATTAATTGAGTGTTCTACTGGAAAAACTGATCTCGGGGCCCATTTTTATTTAGAGTTAGGGAACATTAAATGTCAGGTTTCACACACCTAACTACAACTAACCGTGGAGCCTCAGCACAAATTAACGTTACAGCACAAATAATGCAGCTTGTCAAGCAAGTGTAAGATTACAAGCCTTTACCCTGACAGGCTAATACTACTTAGAAAACAGGGATAATCTGACATGGCTTTAAATATTGCTCAGTTTCAGTAACAACCCATGAAAGGCTTTAAGAAGCACAGGCAGTTCTAGATAGACACTGGCAAAGGCCATGGACGGGATGAATTCCGTATGTTGTTGTTTATTATTTACCTTTTTTGCCAAATCAAACTGCTAAGTTTTTATGAGTCAAGACAACAGCTCATTATGTCCAACAACCACCCAGGCTCTGAGGTTGGGGAAATAAGAGGAGAAGGTGGGTTTGGTAAGTGGGACCATTTTGTATTCGACTCCACAATATTATTATTTTTTTTATATTTTGCACGTATATTTCTACATAAATATATGGGCATGGGTATGTATATTAATAAATAATTACTATTTCTATTCCTATGCTTTCTAGGGAACACCCTGCGACACGTAGGTCATGACACACTGCTAGCTTTGGGCACCCACCAGGACCGGGGACCTGGCTACCACACAGGAGGGACCCGAAGCCCCCGTGTCGGCAGCTGCTCGCACCAGTATCAGGGGGCTGCGGGAGGACCGTGAATGCCACCGCTCAGCCTGTGCAGAATTGAACTGCACCAACAGGTTGCCCCACACAAATGCCTCACTTTACTACGCCAACCCGGCATTCAAAACTGGCTGTGTTTTCAGGGAGGCTGAAAGCGTGGCTGTGAAGGCCATTTTGTACTCTGCTGCTTGCTAAGGCAGACGGTCGCTTATCTCCTGGCAGACATGTTCTCTGACAGCCCATTATGGGAGCTTTCCTCTCTGCTCCTCGGGGGCTGAGTAAACAAACAATAAATAACAGAGGTCTTACCGCCCATGCCACATCATGCTCATGATATTACTGTTATTTTTTAAGTTTTTCTCAAAGAAACCAGCTCTTACATCATTATTTAATCACAAAGTAAAATCTCCAGAGGCTGACAGTGGTTGGCTGAAAAAGCCAGACATGGCCAAATAAAACAACTGCAAGCATCGCGTTGCTCCACATTTCAGAGGTAACACGGGTAAGGTAACGGCACAGATAGTTTGTGCTGAGGGATTCGGAAAACAGAAATGCTGGAGAGCTGCTGTGATATTGGGATATTCTGTGTGGAAGTGGCATTTACCACAAGGGGTGCATTTTCAAAGTGTCATACTGAGTCTTTAATAGTGTTCAATATTAATAAGGAGGCACACGATTAAATGATCACACATGGCTTTGAAAATGTAATCCTGAGGAGGAAATCATTAATGAAATGATTTGACTGCTATGTTAAACTTATTACAAAAAGCAGATATTTTTCCATGCATCCTTCAAAGTTAAATGTGGGAACAATTGATACGAATTTGATTATGATACATCCACATTTCAAAGCAGAGTACTCCAAAAACATACAAAGTATTTTTGTATCAATGCAGACTTCAAAAACCCACCCTTTTCACTACTACTGCATATAGTTTCTCAAGAGCTTTGTTTTATTCTCTGTGATGGAGATCATAGTGCACATGTTGGCATGAAAAATTACTGCACACAAAGATTATACACAAAGCCTGTTATCACTTCTCACACACTGAAAAATAAAAGATTGCAAAAATGGGTTATCCCACAGGAACAGCAGGGGCCAAACGTTACTTGTCGATTTATTTGAAAGCCTCGCATAGCCGAAATTCACTTCCTGTCAGGAAAATTAAAAGGCCACAAATATAAGTGATGGAACTTAAATGACATTCCTTGTGCCACTGGTGTGTCATTTAAGGTCTGGGCTTTGGGAGTAGCTTCCCACATACACAGTTCTGAACCAAATGCAAGAGCTTGTTTCTACCTGGCTGAAACCAGCAACAGCTTTGCCATGGAGTAAATCGGGTGATCTGACCAAGTCCTAGCCAGGGCCTGAATCACTGCATTTCTCAATATTTGCTAGTAATTTCAGACATCAAACTGAACGTCTCATTTTGGTGTATCAGCATGTTACTGACAGCCAGAGACCTCTCCCATTTCCCAAAGCAGAGTCTAGCAAAAATTTGCAAGAAGGAAATGGAGCTGAGAATCATTTATATCACATAGAGAACAGATCTGAGATGTACGAAAAGGAAAATATCCACTCAGGGAAAGGCAGTCATTGTTATATGAAGTGTTCAATCTCTGTAAGCAAGAGCAGGGAAGAGGAACTATCACGGAACAGATTGTCGTGTGCAGCTTTGACATAAGGTTACGCAATAAAAACAAGGTGAACATGAGTTTTTTAGATGAGCGTTTAAATGGAATCAAAGGTTGAGCCAAGCAACAGGGTCAGAAACTCAAGGGCTTATCTGCTCCACGCACCATAGCCAGCAGCTGGGACACCCAGGAGAGCAAGGATGAGGAAGAAGACAGAGAGAAGGAGGAGAAATAGTTAACAGGAGCAATCTCCTAGTATTGCTGTATCTAGCCCAGATTACTCCTTACTTCATCCTTTCTCCATCTACTTCATCAACCAGCCATACGGGTGCTGGCTCCAGGCTTTCCTGCCTGTCTCTCGTTACACAGGGGGCTGAGCGGGTTCAGAGAGAAGAAAGAAACTCAGGAAAAACCCAGGAAAAACACTGGAGGCGCAGAACCATCCTTGGCTGCACTGTATTTGCCAACTGTTTTACTACTGACGCAGGGAAAAAAAAAAAATCCTGTTTGCACCTGATATTTGCACGAGTCTCGGAAATGAAACCACACCTGCAAGCAACACTGGCAGCCTTGAGCGCACTCACCAACTTGCCAAGACGCACAGCCCTAAGGTGTCGCATCGCAGCCAGCAGCCTCCTGCCAGCAAGCACCCAACTGAAGGGCAACTACTGGGTGAAGAGGCAAGGAGTAACCATCTCTGCAAATACCATTTACAAAGCACAGTCTCTTTTCCAGTGCAGTCAGTTCTAAGAGAGAGAGAAGAACCCCAGCGTTACTCCCCGTGGTTGGTAACCACCAGAGCAACTGCAGAGCAACCTGGCCAGGAGCCCCCTGCACAAAAGCAGAAGGGGGTCTTAGCAGTTCAAGGGAAAGCAGACAGGAATCTGGATTACCGCCCCTCCACAGAGCCCATTCAGCCCCAGCTTGACCCGAGCACCCACCAGGTTCTAGTATATTAGTCTAGTCCTCTTTGAGGCACAGATCTCTGCAATCATAATAGGTGTTCAGATACCATAAATGATAATAAATAGAATAAATAAATAACAGACAAAGTAAGTAGGATTCAGAGAGCTCTAGGTAGTAATACAGATCAAATCTTAACCTCACCCATGGCTCTAGCACGATTACTCATCGTGGCCATGGGCTGGACTACTCTGTTAACACACCCAATGGTTTTGTGACTGCAGAAAGGTGGTCTAACCCAGGGATGAATCCTGACGCCAAAACTGTAAATGAGGTGTGTTAAGAACACTATCCAGATTACCTGAAAACCAGTTCCATCTGATTTTAACTACTTATATTTAAATTCCCGAACTAGACCAATCTGCAAGTGGTTCGTTAGGGTGCCCCACACAAGCCCCAGAACTTTTGAACTGATTTTGGTTGCCATTTGGGTCTCACCCCGAAGGTCGGCATTGGAGAGGATGATTAAATGAGGATCTACAGAGGTGGTCCAGTATTAGCCTGGCTAGTTTTCCAGGAGGCTAGTGACAGTTCACTGCACAGCCAGGCAGTCAAATCCAGCAGCACAAAGCAGTGATTTGAGCAGTTGGGAAGAGGCAACTCTGGCTGCCTCTTCCAGTATGGCACCTCCTTGAAAAACACCCATGGCATTTTTCGCCTTCTTTTCCAGCTGTTGGAAAGGTGCGGTTAAAATCTAAATGGCTGTGTTGGATACAGAAAGACAGCCCCCCCGGCATCACACTGGGCAAGGCTCCCCGGTTTATAAGAAAACTGCCCGCCCATCACTTGTATACTCCCAAATCGTGGGACACAGCCAAACGCAAACCTTGAGAGCAGCTTGGGAGGTGGAAATGAACAAAACACCTCTGTCATACAAGGAAAACCAGAAAAACAGTCATGCAATTAGCAAAAAAGCAAATACTTAGAAAAACTTCTGATTCTGGCTGCTGGCCTTGCCAGCATGAGTGTATCACTGCCTTGTGCAGCCATGGCAACTTCGGAAAGAGGGTCTGTATTTGTAATTGTCTTACAGAATTTGCCTAATGAAATAAAGGCGAAGGACATCTGTGGCCAGCTTGCTCTCTGAAATGCAGTCAAGTGCCCTCCCAAGCCCTAGACCAAAGCCTGAGAAGGAATTAACATCAACCATTTGCTTGAATGCCTAAGTGGCAAAAGCACTCATGCTGCAGCATTCCCTATTGATCTTTAAACAGAGCTCTCCACTGAAATCCGTGGGCTCTTGCAAATCAATCGCACTGTACAGCTACTAATCTATTCCTTCAAGCAGGCATTTTACGTATAAAAAGAGTGGGCTTTTATTTTCTTTTTTTTTTTTTAAATGCCTCTTGCTCCTCTCTCATCTGGGCGTTTAAATTAAATTACCTTATATCAGGCTGTCAAAAGCAATGAATGTGAACATCGACTGCCCGTTACTGTGTTGCAGCAGGAATTTGCTTTCAGAAATAATGGCATTAATTTGATGCCAGCCATGTGCTGAGCAGTTCAGCTGCTTGTGTGTCTCTCAGGCACTGCATCTAGCAGGCAGTTTGCAAGCACAGCCACAAATGTATGGACTCTCTCTGTCAACCCCTCCACGCTAGGAGCCTGCCTATTTTCTGGTGATAAGTTTGAAATCAAAGGGTTGGCTGGAAACCCAGGAGTGCGCACAATCAATACTAAGAAACCCCCACATCACTGAAGAAATTGGGGCATTATTTATTTTTTATACACAGCCATGACATGGAAATCAAAGCTGTATGTCCAGGCATTTATTTCTTAGTCTTCCTATGGTCACAAAACCCAATTCCCCACATGTACCAGCACCAGCTGGTAGCTCCAGTAAAGTCCAGCGAGTCCCAGAAAAAAACAAAACAAGGGGAAGAAACAGGAGGCAGAAAGGGCAGACTTTTTCTGACTAGAAGGACCAGCTGCAGGAAAAGATATGTTTTGCAGCTAACGAAACACCTGTGCAAAGCAACCCCTGAGCAAAACACTTGGCTGGGAATAGCTGGCACTCCCACACCTCCCTGCTCCCTGGTGCCCTTCGCACTGACTCACAGCTGCCCAGGCTGCAAGCCACACAGTTAACATCAAAATCATGTCCTTCATTGCAAGCGTTGACAGCAAAATGTCCATTAACTTCATCAGAAGCTGGAAAGGCTTTACTGACCATCCCCAAGCTGATTCTGTTTTGACTGAATACAATAGGCATCTGCGTGGTTTGGGGGTTTGGGGTTTTTTGGTTGGTTTGGGTTTTGGGGTTTTCTTTTTTGGGGGGGCGGGGAGTGTGTTACAGAAGATGTAGCACAAATACTCACTGCTCTCTCCTTAGACAACTGCTTAGGGCAATAGCTAAAAAAAACCCAAACCCTGCAGCTGTGCTTAATGCTAACTGAAATGATCTAATTAAGATGAAATGAAGTTACGCCAGTCAGAGAGCAGTTTCTGGACAGGTAACAGAGCATACTCATGCAGTGCTTGTTCCTGCGTACAGCTCCTTACACTCTCCTTGTCTCTGAGTAACCACCTGGCACAAACACTAATTTCTTAGCAACTATATGGTTTCCAAATCTTCCTGCTGTGGTGGTGGCTGGCAAACATCCCCAGCTCATGGGGGGGGCAGGAATCTGCAGAACCCACCTGCGTTCCCCATTCCTACTTGGGGACACGACACCCCTGCGGTTTGGCTGCTCTTCTCCCTTCATGCGAGGTGCTGTGGGTAATCAGTTTCTAACCTGCTCACAAGCAGCACAGACCACAAACAACTTTATGCTGAAGCAGAAAGCTTTAAGCTGAGACCAAAAATTTCAAATCACATGAAAGGTCAAGTGAAGAAAGAAAAAATAACACAAAATGCTATCTAACTGCTAGGAGGGAACAGGTTTTTAGCAGGTCCCTAAGCAAATGCACTTAGTCCCTGTCAGCTGCGACATTCCCTGTCCAGGGACCAGCCCTGTCATTCTGGCCCCTGCAGTCAAAGGCAGGTTTGCTGGTGAGACTGGCCAGTGAGCTCGGCAAAAGCAGAGCTGAGCTACCTTCTCTACTCACATTCCCCCAGCCAGAGGTCAGAGGCTCCTGTGGGCTCAGCAGCTGTGGGCTCCGAGCTAATAGGGCTTGTTTCCGTTGGGAGAATCCCAGCCTCACCCTCCCAGTGCAGATGTGAAACCAAGTATAAACAGCAGCAGGTACGGTTACTTTTGTAAGCACCACACTGACCCAGCAGGCAAGAGATCTACTGAAATGAAGTGACTGGGAGGGGACGACAAAATTGGGAGGGGTCAGAAACAGGCATGGCTGGACATGGGAACTCTCCATGAAGGATGGGAATTGGGACACAAAGCAAACCGAGTGAGCCAAGCAAAAAAATAAGTGGTGCAGGACAGAGGCTGTAGTATTTATTTAAACATTCATTGCCCCAAAATGTCAATGAGGGAAACTGAACAAGCACAATTTCCAACCTGTTACAATGCTATGCCACAGAAAATAAGAGGCAAAACTGAACTCAATTTTTACGCCTGATACAGAGGGCTATAGTAATACCTCCACAGTTAATGGTGAGAGTTAGAGAGGATGGATTTAGATGACCCAGCTTCAGACCACCAAGACAGCTTCTAAAGGAAGCTGTCCTTCCCCTGATGCTGCCGGCAGCCTCCAATCTCAGCCTGTTCATCCCAGACTGCTGAATTAGGCCCCTCAGGCTGAGCTGTGCAACTCCCACCACCTTTGTCACTGCTTCAAAATGTAAAAAAAAAAAATAATTCAGGTGCTTTTCAGTGTCTTCATGTGGCTCATCTCCTCCCTGCTGCTAGGTACACCAGTATTGCCAGGTCACTGGTGTGATGGAGCAGGAGCCCAGGCGACATCGAGTGAGAGCACGCAGACCACTTAACTGCAATTATCGTCACTCCCTGCTCTGTCAATTCAGAGTGACCACAGCATATCAGTAAGGCTCCTCCTGCCAATACGGGACCTACACCTGATCTGTAACAGAGAGGTTGCTGAAGAAAAAAAACTACTATATTTTAACTTACTACTCTGACTATTGTGTCGGTTTAGTATGCTCTCTCTCGAGCACAGCCTGACATAAGCAATGACATCTTTTCTTTTTGTGATCTAAAAATAAACAGCAGCTGCTACAGCAACAGAATCACTGGTTTTGTCTCAGCTTTTCTCCCCAGATGGTTCCCACCTGTACCTGGGAAAATGACCCATAAGAAAGGGTCCTTTAGGTCCTGCAGGGTTGGTCACCTTGCACTTGATTTCAACTGACCCAGGTAAAAGATGACTGTAGCTGTCAAGGATACAACATACAAGATCGCAGTTTCCCAAAACATTGTTCATACAGTAAGGCTTACTTCTACCCGCAGGCACTTGGGTCTCTGATTTCCCTAGCTCCTCTGCAAGTTTTTGGGAACATCTGCCATGTTTACGGCTTACAGGATCTACCAGGGTTGCTGGGGAAGAATAACTGCAAAGCAAATGCCTGGTCTCACTGAACACCTACACTAAATACAGTTTGTAGCTTTTGACTAACTGTCCAAGCCCTCCCTGCAGATCCATATTGCCAATAATCATATATGTTAACACAGAAGTCTCTGCTCCGCAGCCCTCTACTACTGGTGGCTCCAGACTACAAAAATAAATCAATACGGCCATTGAGTTAAATAGTGTTTTACTTCAACCGCAGCCTTTGGAATATGTTAGCAGTGTGGATGAACATTTTCGCTTTTCAGTGTCAGGAGGCAGTAATGGAAGCTGGACTGGCACAATGAAACGGGGAAGGTCATGCCAGCTGGATTCAGGGTTCAGCTCCCCTGACTCCTGCACTCACGCAAGTGCAGAAGAAGTCAAAGGTCCTGGCTAGCAATGGTATTATTCACATCCTGACACATGGAGAGAGGATTCCTATCTCTGTGTGGCAGGAGAGGGGGAGGACCCAGCATTCATACAGGGACATGCTTAGCCCCTAGGTTCAGCAAAGCACAAGGGCCAGCTATCACTCCTTATAAAGTACGTTACCGGGTTTGACTGAAGCCACTGACAGTGCCAAGGAAAACCCAACCACCATCTCAGCGACGGAAGAGGAGGAAGTTTCGATGGAGCAACCGGCAGCTTTCATCGCCTCCTGAGCTACCCCAGGGAATTAGCTTCAATTCCCTGCAGGGAATGGGGTTTTGTAGATGCTGGCACGAAATTCACATAACAAAAGGAGCAGTCAACACCACATCATTTATAAGCCCGGGGAAACTGTATGTGATCCGCTGACAGTAGCTGCAACAAGCTCAAAATATACCACAAAGGTAATTTTTAGAAGATGTTAAACCTCTTGGCACACACCAAAGCTTACACTCATAACCGTTTCAGGCCAGCACCAGTTTACAGCTCCCAGAGAACAGCACAATTCAGATTTAACAATAAGCAAATGCTGGAGAAAAACCAATGTATGAGCGACCCTCTCCTGGTGTTCCTGCCATGTACAGATCAGTGCCCTGGTCTCTCCCTGATACTCAACAGCCCTACACAAATTCAGAAAAAATGACTGTGGGTGGAGGCTTCAGGCAACAATTCCCTCTTGCTCTGGACTGCCATGGACCACCTAGAAAGGAAGTCCTTTGCTCAGACACACGCTCCCTTGTATGACAGCAATGCACACACAGGCTGCCAAAAGGAGAAGCTCCCTGGTGGCACAAAGACCCGTGTCTAAATGAACCGGGGAATTCAACAGTGTAGGAACACGACTGCTTTGGGTAAAAATCCTCCCAGAGCCTGTGGGTTACCCGGACTCAGGCAGGGCGCTGAGCTGAGACACACGAGCTCCACGCTTGGAGGAAAACAAAGGGAGTTTTCTCTGCCTGCACTTCGTTAGCCCTGAAGCAATCACAGCTCTGCCAGATCTTTACCAGGACATCACAACACTGATTCACAATGGCATTCAACAGTTTAAAACAGGAGGAAGACAAAACACCCTGGCAGGCACCACGAGTGTCATGTCTATGTGGGCCAGGAGCAGCATTATGTGCTAGCTGGGGAGGGACGAGATGAACACAGGAAAAGCAAATTCTAGGTGGTGAAGTGAATTTGCTAAATAATGGAGAATAAAATACAACTGAAATTATTTAAAAATGTAACTGGTCTTTTCAATAATAAATAATCATGCAACTGAATCTCTCTTCTCATATATTATTTAAGGGACATCAGGAATCCTCCAAGTTGTATAAAAGAGACAACCGGAGTTTTCTAAGCAATAGTCAGTCCCTGAGACCAAGAAAACACATCCATTTCATGTGCCTTGGCCCATGAGAAATACCACGTTGCTTAACTGACCATGCTGAAACATCAACAGTGAATGTAAGGGAGCAAAGGAAAAGACCACCAAGGTCTCCAGTGTCATGAATAAATCATCCAGGCGAGGCACCATGGGGCGTTGCCAACCTGGGAAGGCAAAGGTCTCTGCAAGCCCCTCACTAGTGCCAGACCTCGGGGCAGGAGCACCGCCTGGGGCACAAGGCCAGTGCCACCCCACGGGCTGGGAAAGGACCTGGAGGAACGGCTCCCACCCCTCCAGCACGCTGCCTCGCTGCTTGAGCTGTGTGTGGCAGGGCTGGCAGCTCGGCTTGGGTTATAATGAAATCTTTAACACTTCACAGAGGCAGCTGCTCATTTTCTTTCTTTCTTTGTTAGTACAGCCATTGACAGATAAAAGCAAGAAATGTGTGAATTTCTGCTGAAACTTATACTTTCATTACAGCCCTTTTAATTCCTCTGAATGAGGTCATGTTGTCAGATTGGCACAAACAAGATTTCCAGCTTCCATGACTTCCAGGTTGTGTTAATTAACTCCACCGCCAGGTATGGCAGTCTTTGATATCCATGTCTCAGATGAAAATGTCACCGTTGCAGGGGAGAGGACGGTGGCAGAAGTTGCTGAAGTTCCTACGCCACTTGCAGTTTCTGCCTTCACTGTCTCCTCCTCCAAGGGATGGGAGATGACACTGACCCAGTTTTTACACGCAAGCAATCCTCCTTTAGTGGGGAACCAGCTATGAACATTATTCCATTCAGTCATCTTCCCCGCCTCTCCCTTAGTACTACCCATTTTCCAGCTCAGTTCTGCTCAGGCAGGAGTAGCTCCTTTTCCTCAAAAGATGAGTTCCCTCAAGGAACTTGTAATCCTACCTGCTGATTTTTCAAATAACTTTGTCATAGGTGATAATCTTGTTACTGCTCCAAGCAGCATTCAGAGAACAAACTCTCTTTGTGTTCACACATCATTACCTAAATGTTATGAATTACTTTTCCAGTTGCACAGTCTTTGGGTTGGATGACCCACACCCCCAAGAGAAGCTGACCCAGGTGCTAAAATCCCTGCCAGGTTGGCAGAGAAGAGAGATGACAGCAGCACAGCTGGGGCTCAGGCTGTGACAGGGTCTGCCCCACCAGCGGAAGCACAGCAGAGAGCCAGACCCCACACAGCAACCCCAGGGTGAAGTCTGCACAGATACAGAGTGATAAACTCATGTGAACCGCATCACAGATAGAGACAGCTTTAGAGTCATGAGAAGTTTAGTCCAGATCAAGGGTGAGGAAGAAGTGGACGCACGGGTAAGTTAAAGAGTGTGGTGGTTCTCCCACTGCTTTAGCACGATTTAGATGATACACACAACTGGGGCAACGTGAAGGGAAGGGGGAGTTCAGGCTGGGGAGAAGAGACAGGAAAGATGGAGACGACAGTGAGGCACAGGGTGGTACCTGAGACAGGACAGCCGACCAAACAGAGGGCTTCACTGAGCAGCCAGCCTACACAAGGAGAGAGATAGGCACCTATTTTGGCAGATTAGCGCTATTTAAATATCTTGACAAGCCTCCATTTGTGAAGCAATGCTAAAATTGGTTTTCCACACACAGCACCTCAGTGTGCCAACCTTTTGCCGGGCTCAAAGCCCACGCTGTCGAGATAGCCTTGGCACACGGGGCACCAGGCACAGCAACCCTGCATGCTCCTGGCCCTTTCTCCCACCTCCATTGCCACAATTCAATGCATCTCGCCCTGCATGCATGGCCAGTGGCTTGGCATCGGATCCACGGCTTTTGGCAATTTGTCACATCACTCAAACGAAAAGGCACGTCACAATATTGCTTGACATCTATCTCTGGCTTGTTTTAGTCAAATAGAAGGAAAATGGGCTAAGCAAGATACCACTTGAGGCTTTTCATACCATCTTTCATTTCTCGAATCTGGTTTTTTTGTCACAAAGTTACTGTTCTGTATATATATCTGATGGCCTGTCTCACCTCCTATATACATACATTCACGTGTGTTTGCACACATACAAACGCATTCCAGTGGAATTGAAGGAATAATATTTACATCTGAAATGCAGAAATTTGGATTGAAGTCCAAAAGGTTTACACCAGAGGAAGGTAGCTCACAGCACTTGTTTTCCAGATGAACTTTGGTGTCCCTCCATTTTTGATCTGTCCTACACTTGGGTTCCACACTGATTGCAAGAGGGTCTTGTCCCTAAACCCACTGTTGTGAAATGCCTGCGGGAGCAGAGCCCTGGTGCTGAAGAAGGAAAAGAGAAGTGAGAAAAATGGCAGAGACCCACATTTCTGCTCAGATGACTCTGGCCATCAGCTCCTTCCTCAAGTGTCAAGTGACTTTGGGTCCCTGGGTACCCTGGTGTCCTGGTTCGAGGTAAAACTGGACCAATTTTGTTCAGTAACTTCGCTTCTTAGCTGGGCCTCTTCTAACTGCTGAAATTAACAGCATATTGTGCAGACAATGTTTGCTCTCTTAGAGTGATAAGACCAATGTTTATAGCTGATGCCCAGGCATGGTATGCGGAGACGCTCTTGCTTATACTTATCGCTATAACAGCCAAGGCCAACCAACTTTGTTGTTTGCCCCGTTGGAGGGTNAGGAGCAGACAGGACAAATGACCCAAAACTGACCAACAGGGTGTTCCATCCCATCTGCATCATGCTCAGTATAAAAGCTGAGGGATCAAAGGGTCTCTCTCTTCTCTGCTCTCTCTCTCCTTTTCCTCTCTTTTACGCTCCCTTGCTCTCTTCACTTCAATCATCTGCCTTTGGTCCTGATCCTGAAGGCAGACCCGGAATCCAGTTCCCGTCCACCACTGAGTCCAGCCTGGGACTGCCCCAGTGCCAGCCGGTGTCGTGACTGTCATCTTGGGAGCCTGATACGGTTTTGTATATATTTCATTATTTCCTTGTATTTTATTATTAATATCTCATTAAAGTAGTTTAGTTTCTTCTAAACTCTTAAGTCTCCTTTTCCCTCCTCTGCCTCTCTTTTTGAAGAGGGCTAGAGGGGAGCATCTGTCGGCCCCATCTGGGGTCCCTCACATCCCCAGTGGGCAATTTGGCCTAAACCATGACACCTGGACGCTGGGTGTCACCATGAATAACACCACAGCCTCATATCAAGCACCTTCCATGCCAAGTATTTGAGCAGGGGTTAGATCACAGCAGTTAAATATTCAGTTTGATCTTGCATTGGGGCAGCAGGAGGAACTATGTAGCTTCTCACGCCCTTCCAATCCTGTTTTCTATGCACTCAAATAGCTGTTAAAGGCTGGAGAAAAAAATCAGAAAATGGTGTGTGCTCCCTGAATGAACAGAAACAATTAATTGGGCTCAGTCCTGCAGGGGCCACGCGAGGTGGGAAGGTGAGTGCTGCTCATCACAAGTGCCAGTGCTGCAGGCAGGCAAGTGCAGGTGCACATGGATCCCTGTGCCTGGAGAGTTAAGCACCGACTCTGCCTGATCCGAATGTCTGGACAATCGCTTCTTGCCAGGCAACAAAACGCTCCTGCTGTGCCAGTATTAGACAAAATCCCATGAATAACTGACTAATACAGGACAAAATCTCTCCTCTTTGTCAAGCCATCCTGGGACTCCATGACCTAACACAACTCCTCAGAAACTCGCAGTATCATGAAGGAGCAAGAGCTGTGAACCCTGGCCAATGTTGCTCTCCCTCCCCCCGTTAGTCCCTGCTGTTGCCAGCATTTGGGACTTGTAGATATAAGATTGCCTGGGTGGCCTTCATGTATATTTTAAACACATGTGAATATTTAATTTGCTCTAAATCCAATTCATGTCTTTAAAATTTCCTTGGCCAAGAAAACAGAGACTTTGTCAGAAACACCATTAGGGCTTCAAAAGGGAGCAGCCAGGTACCCAGAGAGGCCATGCTGTACTTGTTTGAGACTGCTCACTACATCCTCCCTGAAGCAATGCTCGGCAGCATGGCTGATGGCCAAGATGAACAGGATATTCCAGTTGATTAACTAGTACCGTTGAGAGTCTGGGATTACACCCATTTTACCCTGATACACACTGTTGAAGTAACTTGAGAAGTTTCCATCACCAGATACAACTGACAGAATCCATCGAGACAAAGTGTCTTTTAAAGAGCTCTGGTTCCTTTTACCTCCTTATCTTGTAACTCAGTATCATTTAAAGGACCCTAAATGCCCCTATCCCAGAAAAATCTTGAAACACCTCTGCATAGAGAAGACGAGCCTTGTGGCACAGCCTGAGGGCCAGGAGGCTCTGTCCTCCTACCGAGCTCGAGCTCCGAGCTCTGGAGCTGGGAGCCTCTACCGCACTCACCACCGCATCCAGAGCTCACAAAGGGCCCAGGAACGAGTTGTGCTCCCATGCCGCTCACTCCACCAGACTCTTCACATGCTCAGTAAGGAACAACCTAAACCTATCTCCCTCCTCACCTTTCCCTCTACTTTTAAATAAACTGCTTCAGGCTAAGCAGGTTGGTATTTACAACAACAAACAGATGTTGACCTTGCTGGACCTTTTCACCTTCTCTTTAGCACTCTCTCAGAAAGCCAGCTGTTTTGTGTTGGTGTTTTTTCTTTTTTGTCCTTCAGTTCATGTGTAAAAGACCAACCTGATCTAGTAACTATGTGAATAATTACAGCAGCTCTGCATTTCCTCATATGTTTGTAAAAATCTGTCGTCTCATCAAAGACTGATTGGCTCAGTCAATCTCAGCTGCAGCTGAGCTGGTCTCAGAGTAGGGCAGCAGATCATTCAAAAGTAGCCAGGGCACACACTCCGGAGAGGTTTAAAAGTTAGAAACACCACGCCAAACTGCATCAACAAAGGAAATGCAAACAACATGGGGACTAGACAGCAGGAGAGGTATTTAACCTCTCCGGAAAAAGAGCCTTTGGGGTAACCCCATTCAAAACATTTATATAGAGGTGAGTAGACACGGAACTATACAATGAGCCCTGCATTTAAAGACAAGTGTGAAGTCTCCATGCCATACCAACCACTCCTGCTTACTGCTCTTGCTGGGCTATTACTGTCACAAGATGACCGCAAATCTCAAGAATTTGTTGCTGAGCCAGTGAGGGTTATATTTCATTGATTTTTGCAGTTTCACAAATTGAGCACCAGTGTGCTTATGTCCACAAAGATATGCTGGGAAAAGGAGGGACGTAAGATATGAAGAATTTTCTGGGGGACAGAGGGAAGCCTAACTGACGCTTACAGGGAATTATATGGTACATGGAACACAGCAGCTTTATAGGTGCTCATGAATTCACCATGCTTTCACTTAAGATCTAGATAGTGTAAATTGTTGTGCAAATCCTTTGGCAGTAATTTTATGACATCTGGTAGAATATATTGTTACCACTGTGCTTAATTACATGAAATGGCCCCCAAGATACTACCATGCTGCACTTTTGTCCACTCTGTAGCATGCCAAGGAGCGAAGCCATGGTTCTTGCCTAACTAGAGGAAAAAGAACTGATGTGAAAAGACCCAAATAAACCTTACATGCAAGATGGCATAGAGTACTGCAGAGTACCCATTAAAAACACTCCCACAGTGCACTACAATAACCCTTACATTAAGGCTGTGAATGGACATAGTTCTTTGAAAGATCAGCAGCAGCTCTGCGTGGTACCATTGTGCATAAGGTACTTTAGAATAACGATCACAGTCCGGTATGTTGTTTCTTCCTTAAGAAAGCCAATGCTTTGTAGTAATGCTAAATTCAGCTCAGTTTAGTGGAAGCCAGATAAGTATATGGCTGTCTGTATGTACATCTTTCAGAAATCTGGCTTTTATCTCTCCACGTAACCTCAAACAGTACATGTGCGGCTCTGCTACCCAAGTGAGAGGTCTGAATGCTGCAGGTCTCCCAAGCAACTGAAGGCTGATTGTCACAAATGACTGTGATGAAGAAACAGGTCATTTGTGGACATGATCCTCCAAAAGTGCTGTTTGTGCACAGTTTTGCTGCATAAAACCACTTACACCAGAGCTAACACTGATCACGACTACATTATAAAATTGCGGATTTCTCCCCCAAAGAGTGAACTGCATTAGCAAATTAATAATTGTATGCCTTCTGCATTCAGCAACCTCTCTCTTTATACATCTAATCAGGATTAATTTAAATGCAGGATAATTAGCAGATACACTCATGGATGGGTGCTGAAATGATCCCTGAAAATTTAACCACTTGATGTCTTGTAGTATGCACTAACAGTTGGAGAGTAAGACAGAACACACTTATGGCAGCAGAGGCAAACTCTTATCATACGCAGCAAAAAAAGATGTAAAAAACCATGAATGCATTTCAGAGCAGAGACTAGATTCAAACATTTGGGTGTTTTACCCTTCAATAGAAAACCAAAATAGTAAATCCCACTTATCTTTGTCTTCCCATGTTTTGATGTTTTGTCTATAAATAAGTCAGTATGTTGGTATATTAACTATCCAGATATTTACCATCAACATGCAGGCAAGTATTTGGTGGTATTGTTCCTAGACTTCGTATGTGCCGATCCACCAAAGCACAGATAGCCCAGCAAAATATGTTTGCAGACAGACAAAGCATGTCCACGTGAAAGCAATAAAACTGAACCACAGTCAACACACTCGAACTTTCCTTGGCTTACTTGCCAGGCTCTTGGGACTCAGGCAGATCCCAACTTCCTTGCCCAAATAAACACCTCCTGGTAGTCTGTGACAGGTTTGCCTCAGCAAGGAGAGCAGTTTTGTAGGCTATTACTTTTTTTTTTCCCCAAACACTCTCAAAAAACTCATAAAGCAGTCATCAAATCAGTGGTTTGCACATGTGACAGATGCTAGGAGTGCCTCAGTTACTGGAAAACACTTGGGACAAGATCCTGTGGGAGAGGCAGATGGAGTGTGCAGAAGGGCCCCAGGAGAGGTGGCAGACGAGAGGGCTGGGAGTGGACCCGAGCTGGCCCTGCATGCACGCCGCCCATACGTATATGAGCATACCTGACCTGAAAGCCGTCTAGTGCTCTACGGCAGCACTGAGTGCAAGAGGTTATGTCCCAGCTCTCAGGAGGACTACTTAGCTCAAAGCCAGAACTGCCCTAATGAGGCTTCTCAGCTTCTGCCTCACACGCCTGGCACCCCCTCTCTCCAAGCGCAGGCACGACAAGCTCACGTGCCTGCCCGCAAAAGCGGCCAGACGTGCCAGGTAGGAGGTGACCTCGCCAGGGGAAGGCAGGAGGAACACCAGCATCTGGGAAGAAACAAGCATGAGCCCACACACCCTAGTGAACCCCTTCACTCCATGAAATAGGTAGTTGCCAGTTTTAATGGGCAAATATCTCATGAAAATGAATTGTGAACTTATGATGCAAAAGAGAAGGTCGGCCAATCCAAGCAGTTTTGCGTGCTCATTAGGATGAAATGAACGGTTCCTAGCACCATGGTCCCATGAGGTGGTAAATACAAAACTTTTGCTACCTTTGCATTTTACTGGCATGTAATTAAACACAGAAAGGAAAACAGAGGCACAGAGACAGTGGTGCATGGAAATAAAAATGAAAGCAAGACTAAATTTGGGGTCATAACCATTCCTGTAATATCACTGTGGGAACATGATTCTTCTGTCTATTGCACTGATGTTGTGCCTCTCAATATTACTGACTGCAAGCCTGACAGTATTTTGCACGACGTGGGACCAAATAAGAAGATGCGACATTTTAAAAAGAAGCATAGATATCAAAGTTGACTGTCACCAAGTTATTATGTCCCTGTTCTTACTAACTTTTTTATGTTCTGGCAAACAACTTGTCCTTCTAGTGGGTATTACTAATATGTAATTAAGTTTATATACACTAAAGAAGAAAATGACATATTATTTTGATTCATTCTCATTAGGTACCTCTTAAAAGTCCCTCAGGGAATTTTTAAACATGAAGAATGCCCACAGTTATGATTTTTATAAAATATACTTTAATCTTGCACTCTCTATTTAATGATTTTGCCAGTAGCAATTTCTTATTTTGTCCCCTCTTTGTATTCGAAGCTTACCTATTGCAATGAGTCTTTAAAAAGAAATACATTCATTAAATATGCCTTTGCTTCACTAGCCTAGGAAAAGACTATTAATCACCTGGCAGGCACAAGCACAACGTAATACCTGCTGTTGCTCATGGGCACCTCACACAAACTGACTACTGCTGCATGATGTAATTGCTTCCAACAATCCCGAGCACACAAAGAGGCTTTCTCCCATCGGTGTTGTGCCATTCACTCACCTCATCTAGCGCAAAGCAGCTGATGCATTTGTGAGGTGTTATGGGCTTTTTTTTTTTTCTTTTCTTACAGCACTATACCAACACCTAGTGAAATACATTTGTAGTGACCACCCTGACAGTAGACATACGAAGGACACTGATGGCTTGAGTGGGGCAGGGTTGTTGGTGTCTCCTCACCAAATCCTCCTGGGGAGGTCTCACCAGCACAGATGGGAGAGTCAGTGCCAAACAAAAGATGCAGCTGTAACCAGCAAATAGGTTTGTTATGGGCAGGGTCACTGAAATACAGTATTCTTTAAGAGGAAAAAAAAAGAAAAAAAGATTAAAAATAAGAACAATGACTGACAGTCTCGTATCAGACACCTGAGGTTTGACAACCACACTCCCAGCTGCCTAATGTCACTGCTGAGTTGGACGTCGGTCAGAATGAAAAGGTGTTTCATGTGCATTTATACCTGTGGGTAGTTGCCCCAAACTCTGCTCATATTTTACTATGTGAGTAAGGTAAAAAAGAAGTTGTGGCTTAGAAATGAAACATGTCAATTATTCCTTGACCTTGACTAGATGTTGGAAATGCTTTTCAGTATGTGGACAATATGTGCTAAGCAGCAATTATTTTTCATGGGAAATGTTTCTCTGATACCCTACTTGTACCTTCATTAATCATAGGTCACCCTCATAGGTCCGAAGTTCTCATTTGACAAACATCTAAAAATGGAAATGTTTAGAGTAACCCTGACCATGTTTAGAGTGACTCTGAGCATGAGACATTTATTTTACCTAACACAGCTAAAGGCATTTAGATTAATGTTCAGAACGCCTCATGGTTTTGTTTGGGTTTTTTTTTGTCCTCTTTAGCTACTTGCCTTAATTATGCTGGGTGGAAAAGGTCAGTCCCTTCCATCACGTTTGAATTGGTAGACTTTTCATCAGAGGTCCTATTAACTGAGCCTACACTGACTCCATTACTCACTTTCCCTCCCATGCTGAATCAAGGTACACAAGGAACCACAGGTGTCCCCCAGGTCTTCTCTAACTCTTCTCTACTACCAACAGCCTCTCCCACCCATTTTTGCCCCTCAGACTCTCAATTCCCAACTTTTTTTTCCCCTCTCCTGCTCAGGACATGTTAGTGCTCTTTCCATCTCCACGATGCCAAAACACACATCTCCTACTACTCTTGCTACCGCTGTTGCGTGTTATGTTTAGGTGTATATTTGATGAGGAACTTTGTAAAAATTCCCTGTCATCAGCTGGCTTGCCCTGGGACAACAGCGAAGGGAAAGGCACTGGGGGGTCACAGAGAGATGCTGTCAGACAGGGCAATCTGCTTAATGGGAGGGAGGGAGCAGCAGGGAGAGAGCAAGAGGAAATCAAAGTGTGATCTATCAGAGCAAGGTGGGAAATGAGCCTGTGAAAGAAGGCGTGAGCTGAATGCTAACAACCTGAATGCTTGGCTCAGGTCCTCTCCCTGCCGTCTGCTACGGCTGTACCAGATCATCTCTTTCCATCTTCGGTTGTCCTTGAGTAACTTCACCCAGGCTCAGACATCCAGCTACTGTGGCAATTTGTGGCTGCTCAGTGCCAAACCAGTAGCTAAAGCCTGGTGAGTAACCTGCTCACTGAGCAGCGTGTCACTGTGCAGCCAGGATGGAGGGATTTTCATCCCCTCTCTTTTTTAGCTGTTTGGATAATGCTCCACTTTTGAAACGCAACCTGATATTTCTGCAGGATCTACAATACTACTCATGTTCCTTCATGACACTTCCCCCAGCCCCGTCCTTTCCCAAAGCAATACTATAGTCCTCATTTCACAAAACAAGTATCTGAGGCACGGTGACCCCACACAGGTTATACTCAGGGTGTATGGGGCAGAACAGAAAAGCAAAACCAGGTCCCTGGGCATACAAACCACAAGCTATCTTTCCTCTTTTGTTCAGGCTTAGATAAATTTCCTTCTACAGCTTTCAAACCAGAGGTGTAATTACATATATTTGATAGATCTCAGTAATTGGGGGTAATTTATACATCCCATTAAAACAAAATGTTGCTTCAGTATTAGTAAGACAGAACAAATAGATGAGCTAAAAGAGCAAAGGTTTGCTTATAGATTTAACAGGGTACACAAGGTGGTGTTTTCTGTGCTTACCTTCAGCACTGTGATATTCCATGCAAAACTCTCAATGGCTTTGCTTAGTTTTCTTCCTTTCAAACCTTCCTTTGTCCCGAGGTTATGAAGCTCTTCATGGAATTCCATTCCTAAAAATACAGATTGCTACATCACCCACAGCACGATTGATTTCCCCTACAAAATGTTCAGTCTCGCAGCTGGTAATTCCTACAACCTCTTTCTCTGTTTCACCCCCTTCCCCGTTATGACCCCATCCAGCAGACCATCTTCCAGAATAAAAAGGTCATGTGCAATCTTGTGGTTGTGCTTCCACTTTGTATGCAACTCTCCTTTCCAGTGCTGGGGTCCCACACAGGCATGTGCCTGGTCCCCACACAAACACTCCTCCAGCGCGCTTCTGCTTGCAGTCTGCATTGCTGGCAATATTGCAACAAAAGGCAATCGCTTGTCACTCTCCTTGAATAGATGATTTTGTACCTTGGAAGACAGCCTGACAGACGTGGAAGGTACCTGTTCAGCACAGCAAATACAGACTCAAATGCACAGCTCCTCATTAATCTTAATCACAGTCATACGGAAAAGCCCTTGTACTTCACAATGATAATTTATGTCAGAAACACATACCACTAATCACAGGATTGCTATTCCTGCAGCCCGGAGAACTGAGACTTCCAACCACAGCCTAGGGAATTGTTACACTTCATTGCTAGTTTCTGTGGCAAATGTCTGCAAATCTGTTGCTGGATACAAGAATTCAGGAAATCTGGGAGCAGATTAAAAACCTTAACAACTCCAATTAGCCCACCAATTCCGCAAGATTTGCACAATGTATGCAAACATTTCTCTGAGTCTGGTGTGGATTAGGAGACAAAATGGAGAGAGAGCTGTTTGTGTTCCCTTAATTTGTACCTTACAAAGGCCAAATTGGCACTAAATCGCTCCAAAATGTCCGAAGCCCATTCTGGCTGAACAAACCAAGCTCCACCTCCAGTTGTTTCATAGCTCTCCCTCCCCTAAGGTTTTAAGCCAAATATCACTTGCAAATTCAAGCTTCATTGAAATTACATCAAAGAAATGCCCATCGAGAGAACACCTGCATGGAATAGACACAGAGGGCTGTTTAGCGGGTTGCTGAAGGAGTCAGTCCTTCGACAGCCCAAGGCAGGCTTGCACTTGGTGTAGTTTGCCTGAAGCACTCCTGGAAGACTAACAATAGGTTTCTTCTTGCCTTGCACCAACTCCAGGAGCTTGATAACACTGAGGCCATTCAACCCCACACAATGCAAGATTTCTCTACTGTTTATTTTTCAAAACTTCGCCCACTCAAGTTTTGCCTGTTGAGGGTAACAGAGCTCCTGCAGCACTTCCTTTGGAAAACAGTCTAAATAACTGCACCCCAAGCAAGATTCCCCCGCTGGTGTGCCTCATGCCAACTGACGTGCAGATCATTTCACTTCAGTAAGTGACAGAAAAACTTCAAATGACTTGCTTTGTCTTCCAAAAAAATATGAAGGCTAACGCTGCCCAGCTCCACGTGGACATCCCTGCCTTTATACAGCATCCTTTTAGTTATTTTTTCCTTTGGACTTCGCTTCCCCAGCTGTAACTTGGAGACACTGCTGCCCTGGAGAGAGGGAGCCACAAACATTTGTTAGGCAGCAGGTAGGAGCACCAATGGAAACATTTAGCAGTTCAGTCCTCCAAGCTGCTGCTGAGCAGGGCTGAGACTGCATGTGAAAAAAAAAAAAAAAACAAACAACAAAACCAGCCACCTGAGAAGTCATCTGGGGGAGCGGGCAGGACCCCATGGCACCGGGAGCCTGGACGAAAACAGACTATGATGTGAAGCAGAGGTCTGGTGGGAACAAATGTTCAAAGGGAGCAGGACTGCGGTGAGGTGAAGGACAACATCACAGGCAATTGTACCTCTGACACCTCTTAGTTTTGAGTGCTTCATCTCCCACGTTGAAAATGTTATTTAACAATTTGCCTGGGTAACATTTGCAACAAACTAACTGGCAATTGAGTGTGGTGAGGGATCTTCTCTCTCCTACTCCTTTCCTCTGTCTAAATCCTGAGGCTTCAGAAGAGCACTTCATATGTCTCTAGCTTTCTTAATCATAAATGATATTTTAAAGCTAATATAACAAATGAAAATACAAGTAGATACAGCATCAAAGAGAACAAACTTAAAAATTCTTCTTTTTGCTGGGGGAAGGAAGGAGAGGGGAACTGCATGAAACTCTGGACATCAGTGTGGCAGCATGGTCCTGCATTGTGATCACTGCGCACATCTCCAGCCCTCTGCTCACAAAGATGCCAGTGCCCATGCAAGTGTCGGGGGTTCTTCTCTCTGCACACAGCACAGGGTGGGCAGAAAATTGGCTGATGCTGCTGAGGGTCTGCATAATTTAGTGCTCTTAAATTATACCATCTAGAAAGACCTAGAAAGTTCTCCACTTCCCTGTCACTGTCCCATTCTCAAACCCTCTGCACCCGATGAAGGCTTTGGGCTGCAGACGTTTATGCTGCTTATGCAGATACACAGAAGCCAAGGCATGATACAAGATGAGGCCCATGAAATCCAGCAAGACATAGCTGCTTGCCTCTCCTCCCTTTGCTACCACAGTGCCAGCATGGTTCCAGAGCTCTGAATTTCAAAGAGCAAGGACTAGGTTCCACCCTGCTTTTGCACCACATAAAAATCAGTTAAATACTATTGTTGAAACAGTTTCCAAGTTTCCTCTAATTAGAAAGATTAATTAAAAGATTTACTACAAAGCATTGGTTTCATGTATTATGTAGATTTAACAGAAGCAAATGGCTGTAGTCTGCATCACTTGCCAAATCCAAAAATGCCTACCAGAAACAATAGTATTTACGATTGCTGTAGTCCCAGAAGACTATGCCCAAGAACACAAATTAAATGCAGTAACAAGTGTTTGCATTGCTGACCTTCAAGGCTCATTATAGGTTAGGAAAGGTGCAGCTGTACAACTAAATGGACTGAAAACACATTTAATTTCTGCAGTGTAAACCCCTAATAGAAAGACACTGTGGGTATTTATTCAGTATGGTTTCTGATACATGAAAGCTGATGGATTTAGTTGTAGAGGATTACCACCACCAAATGTAGACTCTTATCTCTCTAGCAGGGCTTACTCTTATGTATCAGTGGAAACTACGGGAGACACGTCCCAGTTCAGAGTCTAGCCTGCTGTCCTGAACAAGTGAAGAAGAGGGGTTTGTGTGAATAAGCTGAACTGAGAATCACAGACACTTTGGTGATTTCTACCACCCTGAAAAGAGTGTGAACCTGTGGCAGAGCAGACAGCACGCGGGTGCCCGCTTCTGAAACCACCTCTTCCCTTTCTACTGGTGCACACAAGACAGAGTCCTAGTTCAGATAAAGACATCCAGTACAACACACCAGCAACGTGTGGTCTACTTATAGGCCTACTTACAGCAGCTATAGTGGTTTGCGCCCATATACCTGATGTACATAATGCATAGCCTCGTGCACAGATTCACTGTGATACAATAGAATTATATTGGCATAAGTTTCCGAGGCCTAAAACAAACCCAAACAGCAAAAGTAAGTAAAGATAGGCAACAGAGCTTGGTCCTGTGGTTTCAAAACTTCTTGCCTTCTCCTCTGCGTTTAAGGGGAACAACTGTGGTAGAGAACAGAGTGCAGTAAAGGCAGCACGCCTTCTCACTCCCTAACTGAAGTGCCTTTCTAGCTCATTTGACTAATTTAAATGCTGTCAGACATTTCGGAGCTGTAGAGCAGATGGGGAAATGGCTTTTAAGGTGAAAGCTAAGGATTGTTCCCTGATCCCACGCCTGCATTGCTACTGGAGGATGAGCCTTCAGGAGGATGGAGTCTACCAGGGAAAGACCAGAATGCTCACTTAAATAACAGGTGAAAGATGCTGCAGTAAGTCACAAACTATAAGTAAATTATGGCACATCATTTCCCATCTTTCACCCAGAACTGCACAATAAAGAAGGATTACCGGCTTTCTGGCACTGAACAATCTTGTCGTGAGTGATGTCTGCTGTCTCGATGAGAACCTTGCTCTCTTGAATCATCTGTCAGAAAATAAACAGAAAAAAAAGCAGCATTATGAGGGTTTCTTGCAACATCTACTCCACAGAAAAGTACACAGGTTCAAACTTAAAAAGAGCTCTGTTCCACAAGCAGCACTATAAAGATTGGATAATTTCTTCGTATCAGGGCTCCCAGATCTGTATCAAGCTGAGCGGCAGTTGCTTAGAAAATGTTATGCTCCAGAAGTTAAAGAACAGCTGTTTTACATCACTGAGACAGCACTGCAAATAATGTGAATGAAACAGAAGTAATTTCAGGAGAAAGCAGAGTTAGCAGACAAACAAAATTAATTCTGTGTAAAACTCAGCCTTTTTTAATTAGTACTTTTCTTGAAACAAAAGGAGAAATAAGTATAGTCCTTGACATAAGTGGTTATCAAAAATGTTACCAAGTCATGAATAGCGCTGATTTCAAGAGGTACTTAAGCCTGTGCTGAACTTTATGCACTACAGCAGTTCAGACAGCTACAGTATTTGAGTTTCTCTTTGGAGAAATTCAGATCCAAATCCTATCCTATCTTCAACATTTCCGTTAAAGTTTAAAAGAAAAAAAATAAAAATTAAAAAAAAACCCAAATCAAAACAGGCAGGCAGTTTCAACAAGCCCGCTCACAACTTTCAAGAAGTATCCATATTTATGCATCTTCCTGGAATAGCCCATTAAGAACAAGCAGATGAAGTGTCCATTATGTGACAAGTTTCCTGAGCCTCCCTTCTTGCAAATGCTATAGTCCTTTGATGGTAACAAACCTTCCAAAACCCTTCAGAAGCCCAGGCAAGCAAGCTAATTGTTCCAGTGCTATATTCTGCAAAATTGCAAAAGGTGGCGCATACATCTGTTACAGAAGGCAAGAACATGCTGTATAACAAACTATGCCTGAGAATAGTCTCGCTCTCACGGGATGTACACCACAACCCCCTATCAAATCCAATCAGCATGAGAGCAGTGCCAATTAAAGATGAAGCAAACTGAATACTGCCTAACGTTACATCCTGAAATTACAGAAGCCACCATCTGAAAGCTTTGCCAAAATGCTACTACTACTAAAAGCCTTCCTACTTTCAAACACACTAAATATGCAAACACAACCAGTAGGTTTCGATTATTTTAGTGGAAGATAGTATAACGGTATTAAATTAACACTTGCAAATTAGTATGTCTTATTGTTTAATTAGATAGAAGGGAGGAAAGATGCTTCCGCTTGTCACACCCGAACTTCCAAATTCTGGAGAAATTCAGATCCAAATTTTGCTCCTTGTGCCATCTTCATTTCTAATTAAACCTATTAAGACGGGCTTCATTTAACAAAAATACCTATGCCTTTGCTTTGATATAAATAAGAGCATGAGAAAAAACAAAATCCATTAACAGCTTCACAGGCAGAGACAAAAAGGCCTGATACATCTACAGAGTGCAAAATTGTTTTTTAACAGAACATGCCCAATGGATATGCCCGAGATGGAAATTACTTTCGATAGTATCCTTTGCCTTTCATTCTTATTACTTACTTGTTCATGCTTATGTTGATTTTTTTCCTCTTTGATATTTTCGCTTGCCATCTAGAAAGAAATGACAATTTCTACCCACCCTCTGGCTTTTCTGTACCACAGCACATAGTCATTTTGTGCCAAAGGACCTGTTCAGCCGACAAATACAAATGCTGAAGTTGGTCAGAGCAGCAAAGAGAGTGAGAATCCCCTTAAAACCTGCAAGTCCTTATGGAGGCAGCCAAATGTGCATCTCCTGCACTTGCAGACATGGGGCCGGTAAGCCAGTGCCCACACTGCCCAGTCCAGCCAGGAGCTGCCAGCCCAGCGTGGTCAATGCATCTAAGCTGGGACAAGACACCCAAAGCGCCTGACTCTCCTCTGCTCAGATCTCTAAAGTAGAACTTCATTTGTGAGAGGTTTTTTTAACATGTATACACACACACACATACACAAATACATATATACATATATGGCCACAAGAAACTATCCTACCACACACACAGAAAAACCCAAGTTTGAGAATCATGCAATTTGGTAATCTAAGTTTGACCGTATCTTCTTCCAACTCCTGGAACCACTCCCAGGAGTTTCTGGCATGCCTGTTTTAGGATTCCCAGACATGAAGATATTACCTTCATTTTTTAAGAGAAAAGTGGCAATAGGATGTCAATTTTCCCTTACTGCAGAGTAGGTAGAGCCACCCTTCGCTCCTTTGATGCTGACATCAAAGCCTCACTGCTCTCAGCACAGCAAGAACAAACAATTAAAACTAGATCATATAGCAGAATTTAACCTGTTCCTGTCTTCCTGCTTAGCAGGTAATCTTGACAAAAATAAGCAGCTTTTGTCCCATGACAAATCCTGAGAGTGGATTCAGAGTTCCCTCAGCTCAGAGACTGGGGTTAGGGGATGTCCTCAGTGCACCACCTGGAATCTCCCCTCACAGGTTCCTCTAGGAAATAATGCACTAGGTAGAAATAATGCACCCTGGGCCAACAACAGTGTATGATTTTGGCCAGCCTGTGGTGTCTTTGCCACCCGTGATAACAGAGTGTGCAGGATCTATATGCAGCATCTCTACATGACAGACCAGACTCTGCTCCCAACAAGAACCATGTGTGCAGTTTCAGCGGGCACGAGATCCTGCTTGCTAAGGCTGCAGTAAATGATTGTAACGATGGGCTAGTGCAGGGACGAAGTCTGGGTGTTCACTTTGAAAAAACAGACTGATTCATACAGATAAGAGTACAACAGGCAAGTAACTGCTATCCAGGAATAAAATTACAGCATAGGTATGGGGTTTTTTTTTGTTTGGTTTGACGCTTTTTCTTTTTTCTTTTTTTTTTTTTTTCTTAAAGCACATCACAATAGATGCTTTTGAAAAGATTCTGTGCAAATCCTGGCAACAGAACTGATACAACCCTCAAAAAATAGCCAAACTAATCTGAAACCACGTTTTCTCTTTCCTTTTTTTTTTTTTTTTTTAATTTTTCCCCTCTCATACATTTTCACTTACACACAAGGTAGCATTTTTGGGGATATTTACTCAGTAAACATTGTAAAGGTCACCTAAAAAGCTAAGTTACTAGTAAGTAACTAAGTAACTAGTTACTGGAATTAATATTAACAATTTGTCAGTATTCAATCTAATGCAGGTAAAAGCAGGTGAGAGCCTCAGCTAGAAACTGATGCCCTGCACATGCTTTCATGCTGGATACAGGAGAGCAGGCAGTGGTTTTGACAGGGTTCCCAGCCGCAGTGGAGGATGCTGGCCATGGATGCAGCATGTCGGCCACAGACACCTCTGCTTCGTCCCGTCCATTAGCCCCCGGGAGACTTTGCTACCATGGCTCTGCTTGTCAACAGCTCCCGCTCACAGTCCTGTGTCATGACATCTAGACATCCCTTTTCTTTTTTGGCGCTGGTTCTGAAACCAGTCCATGGTCTCCCAGTCTGAATGATTCCCTGCTTTTCCAGCTGGTATCACATCCGAAACCCTGCTTGGGGATGTCACCTACTCCTTGCAATGCCAAGACAAGAACCTGAAGACCTAAACACAACAAGGGGGGCTGTGAGATTTTCTGCTGGGAAGGTAACCCATAAATCACGTGATAGCCCGAGATTCCCAAACCCAGTTTTGCCAGTAATGTTTCAAAATCCACCAACCTGTCTCAAATGTGAAGAGTGAGCTTTCTGATGTTTGCAGCATGAATCTCCATGCACCTTTACTTTGCTCAGACCCGAACCAAGCAGCGCTCTCAGGCAGTTGTGTAAGTCCCAGCCATCTGCCTGGAGCCCATCAGGCTGCTGTTTAATGTCAGCTCCCAAATGGCAACTCGCTTCGGTGAGTGCCTCTCGAAAAGCGAGAGACATCCTACTCCCTCAGGAAACTCATGCTCCACCAGAGTGTTAACTCCTGAGTGCTGAGCTTCAAGGGATTAACCTCCAAGCAACATATGCTAAAAAGCAACCTTTAGAGGATGGATGCTTGTATCTGGGTCCACTTGCAGTCAGCGAGGAAACTTTTAGCAGCTGCTGAAGCTGGCAGAATTGCTCAGGACAACTTGTATTTCCCATGTCAGAAAGAAGATGATAAACTTTACTGAGTGATGTGTTTAACATGACCAAAAAAAGAGGGGAAATGGACAAAAATAAGAGTGAAAGCACACAAAACCTAACTTTGGTATAAGGACTTAAAAAGCTACCTTGCTGACCAACAGTGCATACCTACTAGAGTAGGCACTGAACGGAAGAAGGCTGAATGGGAAAAACTCCTATGCACCTTGACATCATTTGGGATCCTGCTAATTTCAGTACTGGACCCATGGGTAGGGCGCAGGGTCCCTTCTGCGCTCGCTCAGCAGATGCAGTGGCACAGAGCTCTGTGGGAACAAAGGACAGCCCCGCTCCTCCAGCCGGGGACCCCTGCCACGTTTCCATGGGAGCAGGGGCACAAAGATTTTTGCGAGTCCTGGAGGTACTAAACCTTCCTGGAGAGGCTGCAGCGCCAGAAATGCTCTCACAACAAGAAATGAATAAGGGGTTGTTCAGACTGACAAAAGATGCACATGGCACGAGGCCCAGAAGTACATGTCACGTTCAATAAACTAATGGGAATAAGGAATAACAAAGCCTCATCTGCATAGGTTAGTTTTTTTCTGCAAAATAGCTCAATTAATTTAAATATGCTTACACAATGCTGAAAGCAAGAAGCCTAAACTTGATTCATCTCGATCTACCTGAAGCACTCTGTTCCAATCATGCCTGTTTCTCACAAAAGCATGGGAAGCAAGAGCCGGCACAAACCCAGGAGATTTCTCTTGTCCTGTGTATGAGACCCAGTAAGTGGAACAGACCACGGGCTGAAAATATAACTGACCTGTCTCACTTAAGTGTCTAAATATAGCATGCAATATCAAATTTTAAATCCCATTGCTTCACAAAAAGAACGATGCTTTATTTTGTCACTTCTGTTAAGTGTTAATTACAAATATCTTACTGCTGGGGGCATCATATTTTTACGCACAAGAAATGAATAGCCTTATTTCTTGTCTGTACTAAAGGCAGTTTAATCACAGGATCAGTACAAACTGAATAAAAAATTTCTTTTTACTTTAATGGACTCCTGTGCTAGAGAACAATTTCTTCTTTTCATTACAAATTATTCTACAAACTGAAAAGAGGAGAGGAAATTAACACAGCAGAGGCTCACCAAAAAAGACAAAAAAAGACAGGAAAAACTCTTGGTGGCAAATTAAAGCACTGCTCCTGCTGGGAAGATAAATGATACAAAAGGGACAGGTTCAAAGAATCCTCTCATAAATATTCCAAAGTTTAGAACAGAAACTGACTGAACATCAAACTAAAAAGAAGCTTTCTCTCAGGTGTCTCCTCATGGCCATTGTCCCAATCTCTTATGCCTTTCATTGACAATGAAGAGTTTTGCCTGGGTAAGCAGTATCATATCATGACTCTGTTGCTAAAAAAAAAACCCAAACAAACAAACAAAAAAAACCCAAAAACCCAAACCTACCACCAAGCAAAAATAAAAAAGGCTACAAAAATACAACGAATTTGGAAAAAGAGCGGAAGTGCAAACTGTGCTCATGAAAATTTGAACAGGATTCCCTCTTTAGCATTGAGCATTTCTTGCAGACATTTGGGAAAAGAAGCAGCCAGGCAATCAATCCTGTGCCAGCAAGTCTTGCAAAAAAGGAAGGATGTGCATGTGGTGCCAGGACGTGGGAAGGAACGTTGGCCACCAGTCCGCCTTGTCTCTGTCCCAATATACTCCAAGCCAGGTTTCTGTATCTGAGCCTTTTCCTGCAACAGCCCAGTAAGAGAAAGGGTTATCAGGCATGGTTACATCAGCTGGAAACATCTGAAATATGTTATTGACACAAACTGCAGAAAGAACTGAATAAAATTCACCTTAAATTTTTATTTCATGTTTTTGCTTACAAAAATTTCTGGAGAAATATGGTGTCAGACTGTTGCAGGATGTGATCTGGTGCATGAAGATGCACCAGATGCATAAATAATATTTAATTTAATGTCCTCTACAAAAAAGGACCAGTGGAGGAACAGTGGAAGGGGTCAGCTTTTACTATGCTTATGCTAAAACTGAATAACTTAAGTACCCAACTGGAATTTCACGCTCTAAGAAAAGTTCTGATCTGACCGTTTTCAGGTCCTATTTTAGAAGGAACTAAGGGAGATGGCTATCAGAGAGAGAAACAGTGAGAACGGTGGGTAAATAAGAGAGAGAATTATAAGAAGTGAATAAAGAAAAAGGATAATTTCTTTTCCAGTCTATGTCCAATTTTGGATGGAAAACTCTTTAAAACAGATGCAAATTCAAGACAATGTCCATGTACTGGACTGTGTTTGACGTCATTGTATTATGACACTTCCTTGGCAGTGGATGCTCTGCTCTGCAATATAACTTGTCCTCAGCTGCTCAGAGAATTGTGAAAAACTTTCCTTTGGGGATGACTCTGTCCCAGCTGAAATATGAATTTCAGTGGAAAAGCTCACAAAAACCTATTTAGTCATTTTGCATCGACATAAACTGGGAAAATGGACTTTCTACTTGGGAATAAAGAGCTGTCATGCCTGAGTCAAGACAAAATAAAAAAAACACACAAAAAGACTGAATCTGAAAGAAGAGCAAAGAGAAGTTCCTCTCCATGCACACCTTAGCAAAATTTGCTATCGTGCATGGACCAACACCTGTGACAATAAAAACACTGCCATTAAATACATTGACTTATTCCCCAGCAGCATCACAGATATTACTTCTCTTCTCAGAAATCCCCAATCCATCTCCATGTTGGCCAAGACACTCTTAACTAACTTGCCATCTCTCAACAGTACCTACAGACACACTGTCCTGCCTTATCTGTCTGCTCCAAAACAAGACCAATTCCAGTGGTTTCAAGAGGCTTCCAGTGTATTCAAGAGGCTTGAATACAGAGAAAAATGTTACTACCAACATGAGTTTATATGACAAATAGCTTCTCTGTTGAAACCTTTTTACATTTTTGAATCATAAACAACAAAAAGTGTATAAATATACTTTGGAGATTCTTTTTTTTTTCCTAGAAAAATTTCTGTATGCACACAATATCCCAGGAGATTGGGCAAAATAAAGAACATTTATTATCACGTGTTTATTGCTTTTGGTTTGCAAATGATTCAATCATTTGGTCTTGGAGGAAAAATAACGCTGAACCAATAACTGAAAAACAAAGTGCACGAGCATCCCTGAGTTCATGCATGCTTGCATCAGCACATGAATATATCATGCAGACAGAGAAACCGCAATCTGTTTCCGAACAATTCTCAACCAAAAAAATCCCAACTTCACAGGATAACTGTTTGCAATGAATAATTCAACCATCTGTCAGGTGCAGCTGGGCCCTATCCCTTCTCTTCACATTGAGTATCTCCTTCTTTAGGTGTGATCAATGAAAACCAGCATCAATTTGACAGATTATAAGACACACCACACATGCTGCCCACCTGAGCGAGCATCTTCCCATGCCCAGCCATCGACGATGGGGAGTATACAGACAGAGGGGAAGAAGGAGAGTCCTCCTTCACGGGAAAGGAAAGGTCTGAAGAACAGCTCTGCAAGTGACACGCTACGCTATCCTAGGATGTATGTGTGGGAATCAATGTCAACATTACCAGAACCCATTCATCGTACCCTATGTATGGTAACAACCAAATCTATAAGTTGAAATAAACCATTCTAAACTGCATTTCTGGTAGTTGACATACTTTTAAATAATGTTTTCAGTGTATTGTCAATGGTCCACCTTATTTTCCAGTTTTCAGCAAATCGCATTCCTTGCTCTCCTCTGCAGAAAATCCCATACAACCCAGTATCATCAATGAAGCCTCTTCCTCCACGAGACATGGCAACAGTCAGGTTCCACTAAACCACTGCGATGCCACCATAAAAATAAAAAAAAAAAAAGGGAGCTTTGAAAAATCACTCTGGTTCCTTAAACAAAGCACATTAAATTTTATTCTAGTAAGGCCTCTCTCGAAAGAAAATATTAAATGCAGAACACAGTGGTAAAATTAATTGCCCAGGAAAAAACAAACAAACTGCACAAACCGATCTTTGTCTATCGTGCCTGATGACAAAGGCCGAGCAGGAGGGAACAGGCAGTTAATTGTTTTCCAGATCATTGTGGCAGGTCCCTGAGGATTTGCACCTCCATTTGCCTAGACTGTCAGTGCTGTCTATGCCCCATTAAACACACGGGCAGCTTTTATACTTTCCTTGGGGGTGTGGGGGGGAAGGTATATTCAGCTGGCAACTTCCAGTAGGGAGAAAAAAGTGGAGAGGAAGGGTTTGCCCAGCACTCACGCTACCTGTGCTGTGGAGCCCAGCGAGTGAGGCAGACCTACAATCACAGCTTCCCACTGTGAGATTTAAGGCCAAACTTTTTTCCATTCTACCATGAAAGGAATTAAGAAGTACAGCCCATTCATACAAGAGAGAGGCCAACATCAACAGCTTTCACTTTAAGCATTTCAAATTGCTCTCAGGCCTATTCACCCAAAAAGTGCATTAAGGTGAAGAGATGTTTCTGGGGAATCAAAGACATGCAACAAGCACTTATGGATCCAGTTCCTGCAAGCCATATTTATCAACAAGTTAAAAGGCTGAACTGTAGTATATCTTGAATATAAATAAAAGCTAAAATATTTTATATTGCTTTCCACCAACGTCTCCTTGTGCTCTCATTTCACCCAAAAAATAAAAGGGGGAAAAAAAATACTATTAAAATGACATACATCCTGGATTATACTAAGTCACTACGAACACCGTAGCTAGAAAGAGCCCTTTCTTAACATTAAAAGTGTAAACTCCCCACAGTGTATATTCAAATATCAAGATTGATAGAGACAGTTCATATTTTTAAACACAGAAAAGGCTAAATAGATTTCAATATTCTACCGCTGGCATTGCCCCAAAAGGCAAATATCCAAAATGTAGCAAAAACATTTATTAGATCTGGCTTTTGCTTTTTCAGAAGCTAATAGTTTCAGCAAAGTAAGAGGAAGTCCCAGGCAGACAGAGTGGGTAAAAATAATTGAAAGCTCATGTTCTCATTAACCAGATTTACATCTCAAATGAACCTTACATAGGCACAGAACAATTCCCTTCTCTTTCTCAGCCCTCTGAATTTAAACTCCTTGTACTGACTCTTGATGTTCAAGGTACATCTTCCTCCATCAGAGACAAATGTGAGAGCAAACATTATTTAAAACAGTTATACAAGTGTTTTTGTCTGCATCTGGAAGAGGCCTTTCACCTATTTAAATTGAAACACTGTTTCCAAAGCACAAGGAGGCCTTGAAACGTCCCATGTGTACTCTTCAGTATATAATTACAAAGATAAGAGGTGACACATTCATTTTGGTAAATATCCATTAAGCAGGCCTCCAAAGACAGAAAAATCTCTTATTTATATGGTATTTGCTCTTTCAGACAGACATCGCACCATGTAACAAATCTATCCAAAAAAAGTCCAATCTAAAATGTGACAATCAACTAGATTTACAAATCCTCGTCCTGGTATTGTTACAGCTGGTATTTTATTACCACAACTTAATCACCTTCAAGTAATATAAACTACTGTGGAAGGAACCCAAAGGTTATTTCAGAGTATTTTTAGTATTTCTCTTTTAATCAACATCAGTGTCTCCCTCTTCCTCCCAAGCTGATTTTCTCCTGAAAAGTATGTTGTAAGAGCAAAAAATGAGATGGAAAGGAGGCAAGCATTTGGCACATTGAATAGCTGGTCAAAGCTGTGTTCACTCTTTGCAACACTTCAGGGTCTCTGGGAGCAATCTGATACTCCCAGAGTTATTCACCTTTTTATTCCTACAAGCATAAGCTGCAGAAATAACTGCCGTGCACTGAACATGCACCGTGACTTAGTCTGGTTCCCGCAGTGTAATATTTAAGCCAGAGTCTGCAAAAACTGTGCGGCTTGCGAACAGTTGGTGCAGACCATCTACTAAGGATGGGAAGCAACGTGGCAGTCCAATAGCCCGAGAGGCACCAAGTGACGGCAACTTCTGCTGCTGGAAGTCACACACAGCTGTTGCTCAGTCACCGACAGCAGTGACATATGTCAATCAAGACTGAGCAGCAGGATTCACCTGGAATGACTTTAGCGCATCCCTCTCTGTTTTTCTAAGTATTCCTGTACCATACTGCTCTCTCCTTCTTCGCTGAAAAAAAAAATGGGCATTTTAAAAACTTCCTTTCCAACTTTGCAATGCCTTCCCCCCAAGAGCAACACTGACTTGGTTTGGCAGGGACTTAACAGTGCTGCTGAAAGGCGTTGGGAAGGGGACGGCTCAGCTTTGCCCAGGAACTCCCACACTGCAGCTCTCTGTCCCTTGCCCTTGCCCTCTGCTGCAGGGAGGCAAGAGAAGGGCAGTGCACAAATCTCGCCATTTCTCAAGGACGACGACTAACAGCCGCCAGTACATGCTGAATTGCTGCTGCTATTTTTGTAAACAAAGTCCCTCCTCAAGTGCCAACCTGTGCTGGCCACAACCATGTTTAAAAAAAAACAACAAAAAAACAAAAACAAAGAAAAGCAACAAAAAAAAACAAACAACAAAAAGCCTAGTGTGGCGATTTTGGTGATTAAAGGACAAATTTGCATAGCTTTAGTCATTTGAAGAGCCTCATTTGTTTAACTGAAACGTTTGTGTGCATGAAAGTCAGCAAGCATCGCCTGCCGTGTTCACAAAGATGAGGAAAGGCAGAGGTAGCAGGGGTAAGCGCCTACCAGGTCATACGCTGCCAGGACCTTTTTCTGCACGTCAGGCATGGTCCCCAGAGGCTCGAGGTAAGGAAACGCGTCCTTCATGCAGAGGGTAACGGAGGGTGTGTTGTCGCTGCTCACGAGCCGCGAGGACAGGGTCAGGATGCACTGCTTCAGGCTCGCGATGGGCGGCAGCCCGCACAGCTCCTTGACAGACACCATGGCATTCTGGAGGAAGGAAAAGAAATACTTATGGCCACATGTGGCCACTTGCCACTCAGTCCCCCTCCCCCCCCTGATGTGGGGCAGTGCTACCCGGCTGCCCGCCGTCCCTGGTCCCCCCATGCACCCTGGGGTGCCGGTGCACACAGGAATTCCCGGCCAGCCCCGTTCTCGGCTCCCCAAGCCAACAGCCAGCTCCAGCTTTCCCCCAGGCCCAGGTATCCCAGCTGCCATCTCTGCAGCTACTTTGCATTGCAAATCCAGCCCCAACGGGGACAAGCTCTGGTCCCCAGCATATTAAACCATCAGCTTAAAATGCTGTTTCTCTTCCCAACTGTTCAGACTCCAATTGCTTTTGATGCTGTAATCGCCTCGTTCTCCGTCATTATCATCTCCCAGCAAGAACAAGTTCGACAGACCTCAGATTTCCCATGGGAAAGGTGAGCAGGAAAAAAACACTTTGTTTTCAGCCTTGCATTACCACATCATAAAGAAACACACTCTTTCACCTTCATAGGTCACATGTAAGAAAATCAATACTGGATATACAGGTCAAACCAAACTAACATGCCGGGGTTTATTTTTTTAAGTCAATGGATGTACAGCTGACGTGCCCTCATCATTTAGCTTCTTGAGTCATACAATGAGTGACCAAGATGCACAAAATCTAAATAAGAGAGTATTAAAACAACCCATACCTTGTTAATGTTCCCCCATGCACCTTTCTGAAAAAACAGTCACTAGAAAATGCCCAGCTAATTAATAGAGACTGCTCATTAATCAAATACATCAAATCAAATCAAGCACACAGTTAAATGTAACGACTGTGTCTTTGCGAGCATTCTCTAGAACAAGACCTTGTACTGACATTTCTTTGGAAAGGCACATCGATGCTTTTTCTGAGTCAGATTCAGAGTCTTCTTTTATATAGTCCACATACACAAGCCTGACCTAAACAGAAGGTGGAGTCAGTGGTTCAAAGTAGTTACTTTCAAGGCCTGCAGGAAAGAAAAGGCTGGGAAGAGTTTCCCATTCTTAAAAATCTGCTTAGACTATTCCTTTGGGAGTGATTTAAAACTTATGTCATTTTGTAAACTTTTCCAGCTGCCAACATTTAATTTGCTTTAGACTCTGTCCAGAGAATGGGGTCAATGAAGTGCTATGCGTTTTTCTCCTGTTTTCAGGAAAGAAAAATGAATTGTTTCTGTATCTCCTTCTATCCAAGGAGATAGTTATGGCTGATTTCAGCTATTTATTAAAGAAAACCCATTGCTTAATGCTATTCAGTTTTGTTTCTAGGCAGCACCTGGACCTCCAAACTGAGCTGAACCTGCAGTCACCCCTGCTGCGGAGGAGAGCATGGGCCAAGGCTGGATCTCCATTGGCCTCGCTGCCACTTAACTGCCTGCTGACCATGCAGGTCTAACCCAGGCAGTGGTGATGGTGCTGTGCACCTGGGCCCCAACACCCCTGGCCACAGCTGGCTCCAGCTGCTCTCTGAGCAGCATGGGCAGACGGACACAGTGCCAGGAGATCCCCTGAGCCAAGGCACAGCACCAATGTCTGTGCTGGCGCGCAGCCAGCCGAGACAACACAGCTATTTAGCAGGGAGGAAACTGCAATCCAAGTGGCACTCAGTGCCTACGTTGAACATCTGCAGCCCTTGGGCAAACGGTGGCAATCACGCTCACGGAAACCTGCTGCTCTTTGCACTGTGGGTTTCTCTGGTGTAGACAAGACCTTAATGACACATCCACCAACTGTTTCTTACACTCACACAGCCAAGAAAATTAAGAGCATAACCCTCACTCAGTTAGCAAAACAAGAACTTGCTGATGTTTTCCAGGACCAGCAAGGAAATGAAGTTTTTGAGACCTGAGGCCTGGGGACACAAATGTACCCTCAGTTCTGCTTTCTCAGACAAAAACAACCAGTAAAGCATGTATTTGGAGAGAGCATATTGATTTTTAAAACTCTTCTGGCTAATCCCACATCTGCTTGTTAGTTAACACCTCTAACTATCAGCCTTCTGATGTCGAGTTAAAGGTGGACAACAGCTGCGGGTCTGAAGCTTCACCAGCTTCCACCAGCTTCAGCAAGTTTGCCCTACCAGCAGCTCACAGCAGGACCTTCACCTCCACATTCAGGACACACCAACACACATGACTAAACTGCCGTACCTGCATATTTTCTCTCATGTCAGTAGCCTCTCGTAGCGGATGCACCGCCAGCTTAAAGATGTCATCGATAGTCTTGAGGCCAGTGTTCCTCAGCATGGTGTACTCCCTTGCTTTCTTTCCTATCCTCACCGAAAGGCTGCGCTTTTGGGCCTTCCCGCCTCCACTTCGGTTGGTTATTGCAATGTGAACAAAGAGGGTAACATGCTCCATGATATCGCCAACAAAAGACCGCAGTGGTATGTGCCTGTATCCGGGCTGTAAGCACTCCAGTGGGATGGTGTACTGCCCTATGAATTCATCCCCAATGTAGTCATCGTCCAAAACAACAAAACGGATCATGGCCAGCTCCGGTAGATTGATCTGGAATTCAAAGCTTTCATCAAAAATGGGGTTATCACTGTTTTGTTGAACAGTTTTAGTTCTTTGTTCAGTGCAGTCTGCAGGAATCCCATGTATTTCTATGCAGACATAGGGGTCTATGACATCCCCTTTTGCACATGCACCCTTGGGCTTTGGAAAGTTCTGACCACTGATTATTTTGACATGAAGGACCTGGGGGGAGACCCCCGGAAGAATGCCCTTGGTATTTGCGCTGAAGTAAGACACTTCATCACGCATCACTGAAGGCCTGAGAACATACCCGCATCCCCCGTTCTGTAGAAACCAGCCAGTGTGTAGGTCCATCATGGGCCCTGGGGTCTGATAGTTCATTGCCACTATCTGGCAACCACAATTCCAAAAATCTTGAGGATTTAAGTTACTGGAGTCTATCCTCATAGCACTCGGGTACACCCTGGACAGAAACTTCTTGTTGTAGTTGACAAAATCTTCAGGGTATTCATTTGCAATCCGACTGGCTTCTGCCTCACTGAAGGAGCACATTTCCCAATAATTTTGAGCTTTCATGGATGTCTCAAAGTCTTTGTATTGGACAGATTTGCATAGGGACACCAAGTCAGACAATTCCCTGCAGAGCCAGATCAGCTTTGGTTCCCTTGAGAAGTCCTCTGACAGTCTCCGGGATATTTCAGCCTCTTCATCTTCATCTGTGACTTCTCCTTCTAATATATCCTGGTCGCAGGGCAGCTTCTTCCCCTTCACAATGATCTTCATTTTCAGTTTCTCGGGTGATGGGAGGTAGACTTCTGAGGATAAAGGTGCCTCTGTGTAGAGCTTGTTTCCAAAGATCCTTTTCATGTGTTGTACCACTACCTTCTGCTGCTGTACTGAGCAGTGGTTTCCCAAGCAGAGGATAAGGGGGTATTCTGAAGCAAAGAAGGCCAATTTGTTTATTACCTCAATAACATTTCGAAAGGCAAGTGGCGATGTCATGTTGTTACGGTTACAAATAATGGGTTCATTATCTGGGCCATCACAGACATCTAGTTCAATACTCCGACAACTCATCTTTAAAGCTCTGACATAACCATTGATGTCAGCTGGTCCTCTGAGCTGATCTTCTATTAGATATGTGTTGTGGGATGCATTGATGTAGTAATGTGACAAAGGCTGTGTCATGTCTTGGACAATTTTTTTGTGCTCCGGGTCAAAAATATCACATTCTGGGGACAACAAGTATTGAGTAAATCCATCAATTGCAAGAAAACCTTTCAACCGCCCTTCTTGAGAAAGCTCATACCTGCGTATAATATCTAGACACATTTCTTCTGTTATGTGGGTCACTCCTTGCTCAGCCTCTAAAAACAGCATGAGGTCATTGGCATCTAGATACTCTTTGTTTTTAGATATCTGCACAAGCAAGAAATAAACTTCAGGTCTTGTGCAAAGTTCGCTGAATGCTTCACAAAATTCCTCTTTTGTTACTCGTGTTGTCAGTTTCTCTTTGCTCTTCTGGATTTCCTTAAATTTTAATCTAATCTTTGATTCCTTTAGGGTGGGGTTAAGTTTCTTTATTAGCTCCACAGACGTATCTTCTAACATTATGCCATTACCATCAACATCTGCTGCTTCGAATACAGTTTTTAGCCAGGCAAACCGTGGGGTATTATGGCTGCTTTCCATCAAATCCAGGGGTTGTTTGCTACGAGAAACCAAGTACCTTAATCCTGATACCCAAATATTGGCTACATCAGCTGAATTGGCAACCAAGTCAAGGGACTCGTAGTTCTCACCGTGAATTACTGACAGCGCACAGTCCTCAGAAATCTGGTCTGCAAGTCCATTATTCCTGAACGTTTCCGTGTTCTTCCCTAGTCTGATTTCTTTTATAGCAGAAATATCAAGCTTGGCTTTCTCAAGGTCCTTCTTGGAAGGCTCCCAACGAAGAGCCTGCAGGTCAGGATCCAGAGTAAAAAAACGGTTATAAATCCGGGAATTTGGACGAACTTTCTTCAATTCACACCCAGCCTGCATAAAGCTGATACAGTCGCTGGCACTGCTTATTTTCTTCTCTGATGGCATGCTGCTGAAGGACACTGTTTTCTTTCTTCCACATTTTTGGTTTGAAGGATCCTGTGGAATAATTACACAAAATAATAAAAAGAAAGAATGAGTAAGTTTTCTTTGGCCACTCCACAAGTGCATAAATAATAGAGAAGATCTGTTTATGTAAAGACAATTCATGTCCTTCTGAACCTCAAAACACAACATATTATCCCTTCCCACAGTTCAGTTCCCTACTGAGCTATAAAATATGCTGAGCTATACAGCGACTTGATTGATTGCAGCATTAGAGATATCAAGTTTTCACAAGTGACATCTGCAGCTACTAAACTGCCTTCCAGATCTCGGCAACTCGCTACAGTTATGAGGAGGCGGTACCTGGTTGTGTCACGTGCATCTTCAAGACAGATATGTATGGAAAGAGGGGTTTCATGGGAAGTTCCAGCACCTGGTTAAGGTCTGCATAACAAAAAGAGGGCTGGATGTCACCAGGATTTAAGAGATATCCTGAATAAAGGAAGAACTTTGGGAAAAAGCATGAGAAAAGAGTCTAAGCAGTTGGTGGAAGGAGAAGGGGAAGAAGTCTCCAAAGCAGTGGTGGGAGGAGAGCCTGGGATGGGTCAGCATGCCTGTGGGGCACACGTGACAGCTTGGTGCTCAGCAGATGAGCGTCCGGCCTCAATTCTGTCTCTTTTCTGCAACCTTGGAAAACTCAAGCAAAACTAAAACAAAACCAAGCAACAGTCATGAGTCAGACCCCTGAGATACACACGCAGGAGAGTCTGGGCTTTCTTATTTGTATATTTTAGTGTCCTTTGCCAAAGGACATTCTCACTAGGCTGGGAAGCTTATGCTGCATGCACAACTGCATGGGTCTCATGGCCGCTCTCGTGGGAGCCCCACGTACCCCTCTGCTCAGCCCTAATCTACTTCACACTCTCTTGTCTCCCCATTTCTTTGAAAAGTAGCTATTCTAGTAATTTCTGCACACCAGGACCACAAAACATTGTGGGAAAATGGACAACCAGGCAAAAAAAAACAAATCCTTTTTCTTTAGGGCATACGCTCTAACTCCTCTTGAGAAAATACTTAGCCAGACACATGACGGTTTTTTCAGTATCAACTACCTACTTGCTGCTCGATGTAAACCCAGCTGCCTGTAAAGCTTTGTGTAATTTTAGTGCAGCAACTAAAATTTAAATCTTTTCCCATATATTATCAATTCAAAACATTTCACAGTAATTATAAATTGCAAATCATTCTTTTTTTCTCTGCATGATTTCCATCCACTCCATTAGTATATTAACTATCCAACAGCTACCAAAAATATTTGTAAAACATCATTCAAGGCTGTAATTAATAGTGAAACACTTGCTAAAATTGCCTTCCCTCCTACCTCCCTAGCCACCAGCAATACTTTCCCAGTTCTCTGCCTTCTGCTGTTGAAGGGACTTTTGCTGCCTGGATTTCAAGTAGGAGAGGAGTCCCAAGGCGAGAAAATGTTGATGCTGGGTATAGCAACTCCGGTCCAGCCACGAGAGTTGCACCAGGGACCAGCTTCCCAGCAGCCCCAGGGAATGTGCTTTGAGACAGCAAAAACCCTGACTCCCAAACCCTTTGCAGCCTGGACTACCCTCCTCTACCCCAGGAGCTGGTTCCCTGCAGCTCCCATTTATCTGCTGTGTCATTCACCCTTCCTCAAGTCATATTCCCCTTCAAATCCTAAATGCAAGCCCTGCTCTAGCAGTGCTTTCCATCCACCCATCCACTGTCCTGCTGCTGCTTTGCATGGTCTGTGCCCAAGCAGGAGCTCGTGTAGCTCTCCCAGCCACAAAGCATCAGTCTTTGTGCTTGTCAGAACATCTCCATGAATTGTTTGCATGTTTGTACTTTCAGCAAATTAGTCAGTATAAATGTTTCTACAAAATTGCTATTGCCATTCACTCACTTCATTCAATAATATCTGAAATACTTCCAAAACCCCAGCCCTGCAACAACTGGATTTAAAGGCTGATCACTGGATCTGCCGTGAACAAAATCAGAACCCCTAGACTTTTTATGCTAAAGATTTCTCATTAAACTGATACAGCAACTTCTACTGACAAGAAGAATTACTCTAGCCATTTATTGTACTACTTATTATGGGAATTGGTCTTAAAAATCAGAAAGAAAGTCAATGAAGTGAGTGCCTTGGGTCAGCTACTTTTTTAATTACAGGTTTCTGCTAAAATATTCTTTTCCTGCATTAACACACTGTGTTTTAATACATAGCTATGGCCATTAAAATCTTCAAGCAATAGATGCTAATGAATATAACCGAATGCAGCCGATTACCCCGTGGGTTCTAGAAGAGCTTTTTCTTTCTTATTTCTTTAGGTTTACAGGAGCAATATTCAGATCTAAGATTGATGATTAATTAAGATTATTGTTCTCATACAGAAAGATGAATTAATGGCCTTTGAATATGTAGTGATTCATTACTTGATGGAGAGTAGCTCCTCAGGGCCAGACCTGGAAAACTCATCAGAGCAGCATAACTGATTTAGCTATAGATCTGCCATTTTGTCTTTGGTAGAGAGGCAGGAATTATTATGTAACTTTTTTTTTTCTTCTGCAGAAAAATAAAAACCATTTATTTTCAGTTCCAAGATACCTGTGCTTTTTGACGAAAATAAGCCATGAAATGAATCAGCTATTTTGGGGGTATTAAGGTGGGGAAAAAAACTAATTTGCCTCATGAAGAATCAACAAAAGTTGCCTTTTAACATTCAGTCTTAACCTCTCAGGGATTTGGAGGGAATTAGATTATTCTGTGTGTCCTCTTTCCCTGATTTTATTTCTGATGGATACTTCTGGTTTCGTATTTGGTTGTATGTAAGGAACATCAGAATTGTACAACAGCAGTTCCTCATCTCTGAGTAGGACTTCCCCATATCTTTTAATGAATTGAATAGAATTCAAATCTAATCCACAGACTAATTGCCTAAAATTAACAAGATTTGAGTATTATTGACATTGATAGGATTATGTTAACTGATACTAACAATCTCCCTGATCTTATCCATGATACACACAAACCCTGCAAAACTGCAATTGCTAACTGAGCTTATTACTGCATCAGCTATTCCTCTCTTGGTCTCTGCAGAATAGGAACATACTCAGTCTTTCAAAGCAGAAGCTGCTAATTTAGATTTAATGAGATAGTTTTCATTCATAATTATCAAGAAGTTATTTATTCCAGCGTTGCAAAAACTCAAAATGTGTTTCCGTAAGCTCAAAGGCTGTCTTGTCAGCCTGAGAAGCCAGGCACTCACCTTTGTTCTGCCACATTCACAATGCTTGAACAAGCATATCCAGATCCTGACAGCATGGTTCAGCCAGGCCACACACCTCCAGGTCCAAGGGATCACCCTGGGGACCAGAGGAACGTTTTCTTCCCTCCACTGGGCTCCACTCACATCAGAGTCTGGAGAACACAATTTGTATACACTTTGCCTCCCCACTGATCTTATGCTGAGCTTAGTTCAACTGAGCTCAGACTTAGGTTCCTAATTTTAGTTTAGCATTTGTCTTTAAGTCTCTATCATTATCCAATTTCAATGCATTGCTCTTCTAAGACAAGACATCCAGCTACGAATAGTTCTGTGCTGCAGTGCCTCCAGTGGCTAAATTCTTGCTTTGTTTCATCTTTCACTAGAGACTACAAACAGGAACAAGTACTGCCACCTGGCAAACTAAAAGCCGCCAACATCTTACGCGAATAAATAGCAAACCTGCTCTCTTGTGCTACCTGCCAAAAACATTCACACTGCAAATTATCAAAAAAACCTTCTACAGTATTCACCCACACAAGAGTACTCGTTCCCCTTCATTAACCAAAGCACAATGAGATGTACCCCTGAATCTTGGAGGTGAGAAGTCTATCTTTCTCCAAGATGCTAAGCCCATCAAAATTGATCTCACCACACAGTAACTGGCCTAGGACTGCCCAGTCACAGGTACTGATGACACTGAATTTGTTGTAGCAACGAAAGAAGGAAAGGATGACATTTGCTGAGAAAAGAAATCTACATCAGTGTGAAAACAAGCAACTAACTTGTAGATTCTCCACGGTAAGACCTTCTCTACCAGAGATAACCTAGCTCTATACAAAACACTGTTATTGGAAACAAACACAACCAGTTTGCATGCAGTGGACACATAAGAAAAAGAAAATCCCTACTTATATGGGAAACCTTGTGCTTTCCGAGGCAAGACACTTCTTTCAATGTGACTCCAACTGCAGGTTCCTTCGGTTCTATGGACATCCTGTGTAAGGTGACCTAACTGGCTGACTCCACCTCCTGCTCCTGGCCCTGCATAATATCCATTATGCAAAAATACCTGAAGACCTTAATCACAAGACCACTTCAACATGTGCTTAATTTTCAGCATATGGACAGTTGCTCTGAAATCAGTTAATGTCAAGGAGACATCCCTGAGTGCTGGCCTGACTGCATCCTGACATTGCAAACGACTGTTTTCTAAAGGCTTCTGAAGGAGAGGATTCAGACCTCCAGACTAAGCACACTCCCAAAATAGTAGAAGCTCTCCTGTTGAACACATCATCCTCGTCAGAGGGACTGGGTATGTAAACAGTGGGATCAGTAAGCCATCAGCAGTTGTGGGAAAACTCCACCCCATCTACCCTGACCTTTGACCACTCAATCTTCTGCTGTTTAAATCAAAGAGCTAACAGAAATAAATATGTGGGATTAAAAAAATATGAATAAACATGCTCTCCACCTCATCCCACCCCCTTTGTCAAAACTATAGGATTGTTGAGTTGCAGTTAAGAAACAGGGCAGTAACAAGAGCTGTATAGCAACCCTGCACACAGAAGTCAAGCTCATGAATTATTATTTGTCTGAAATTAAGTTAAGTTACCTGAAGGGCCTCTAAAGCATTGACAGCCCTCCAGGATTCTGCTGAGGATGAGAAGAGCAAAAGGCATCACTTACCCGAAGACACCAAAAGACCTTAAAGAGCTGCAGGGCTTCTGTGAAAGGATGTGAAATTCAGTAAGGATGCTGAGAGCTAAACTTGTTAAGTGCGGTTAAGAGACATTTCCACAAAAACCAATTCACATTTTCACCAGTGAGTATCACCGTTGCTGAAAGAGAAGCTTTATTCTGATCTTTGCTATTTCCCACGAACCTAACACTAAGAAATCAATAACAGACAGCTTAGTCTGTCCTCACAAACAGATTGTGATAAACGGTGCATCTTAAAAGCTATCTACTCTGGAAACTCCGCATGATCCACTTAATTGGCCAACTGATTACCTGATTATTTTTTTCCAGGAGAAACTAATTAGCTCTACAGGGCAAGGTTTTTGGGGATTCTTCTAGACATTTCAGTTATACACAGACAGAATCCCAGCCCCCCAAAACCTTAAAGCTTTACAGTACTTGTGGTGGGAAAATGTACCTTTAAGCATTAAACAAAGAAGTCAGTGAGCCGCTAGTGGCACTCAAAGCACCATGTAGCAGGTTGACAAATGATGGTGCAATTTTTCTGTAACGAAGTAAGTCAGAGCAGAGAAGGTTTATATATCCAAGAGAACGCAGAAAGCTAATGTTGGGGCCAGGGCTGCAACCAGATCTCATGTGCGTGTGAGGCTTAGTCCATCTGATCAGAGATGCTACTCAAAGCTTCAGCCCACAGTACCAGTATGTGGTTACTACAGGTAGCAATGATCATTGGAAACTGGTATTCATTACTGGGACACAAAGATTTCTTCTGTGAATCTCAGACATGTTCCGGCCATTCTCAGAAAGCATCCCAGGATTGCCCATTTTGCAGATTTTATTGGTTCTCCTCCCAGCCTCTGCTATGACAACAAATGACAACAAAAGCTATGACAACAAAAGCTGAACTCCCTCTAATCTTTCTTGGCAAGGCCTGTAGGATTTAAGTATCAGATATCCACTGTGGCGACTCACGGGACAACAAAGATAAGGTTACCTTCTCAAAATTCATCCATGCTGACAAGTCATGGCACAGAGCACCTCTGCACAGGGGCTGAACAACCAAACAACCTCACCACTGGCGCAGGCAGCCGCAGGGATGCTGCCAGTCACACTTGGGCTAACTGCACAGCTCAACAGATTGCGAGAGCAGATGTTAATGCCACGGGATCAACCTCGGTAGCCTCTTCAAGGCAAAATTCCTGCTAATTCAGGGATTTGAGCACATGTGGAATAAAGACAGGATCCAAAGTTTAACACACACGCTCTTAAAGGCTGAGATACACACGTAATGGAATAAACAGAAAATTTAAGGCAGACCAAAAATACAACATGGACAGATACATGAGAAATAGCTTCAGAACGCAGTGTCCAACAATTTTCCAAGTACCAAAATAGTCATGCTGGTATGTCTGACAATCCAGCTAGTTGTCACTAACTAGCAGTTTAACTTGAGCTCAAGCTCCAGGCAGAAGCCTAACCACAGTTGTCATTCATGAGAAAGCAATGACTAAGGGATCTCAGACGCAGGGGAAAGAAAAACATCACAGGGAACAGTAATATAAGCACTTACAGTGGGCTTTTCTGAACTCCCCAGGATTACCTGGACATTGGGTGCAGATAGAGGACTGTCACCAAGACATATAATAACAACTTTACAGGGAGCTTCTCATCAAAAGGGGAGGAAATGTCACCCTGCATAACGGGCATCCCAAGGGCAGGAAAACAGAGTGAAGACAATAGCTTAACTATTCTGCGATGCTGAATAGTCCCCACTGGAGAAGTTCAACAGGAGGCAAGATTATAATGGCTTGCCTGCTTTCCTCTTTCTCTCCATTACTAAAAATCCCTTTCAAATACTGGACTGTAGGCTGGAGACAGAGAAGAACGTCTGGAGGAGATCTTTCAGAAAAACATCTGAACCAAAATGATTTGCTGTTCAAGGAATGCTTTGTTGTGTTTTAGCTATTTTTATCTTCTCTTCTTTGCTTTTTTAAAACCCTAGCATTGGCAAATTTATTCAATTTTACCTCAAAAAAAAAGTTTACCTTTGCTGTTAAATGACAAATGAGAGCAAAAGAAAAAAGCAGCAGCACATAAAAACTCCATCTGGAAACACTTTTTGGAAATAAATCCATGCAATGCAAGAAGGGTTCATTTTCTGGCATGGTACGACACTGAAGTTACTACTTCAACTTGTTTTTATAATTAGGGCCATGAAGCCCAAGTCAAGAAGCTTCCAAGAGCACAAGAATATGAATAACTAACTGCTCAATGCCTGTAATAAGGCTACCACTTCACCACTCCTGCCGTAATTGTTCCTGAAGTTTTCTCTTTACACTTCATCATCCAACTGGTTTCCACAAGGACATCCCTTAAATAAAGGTGCAAGTACCTACCCCTTTACATATCAAGCAACAATCTACAGTAAGAAATAAGTTCCTGTATGACACTTCAACACATAAACATGATGCCTCTGTGTAACCCTATGGAAGATCCCATCTGATGCAGAAGATTTTCCATGGATCCTCTTCATTCTCCCTTCACTTATGACACCCCAAGTGCCTGATCTACTTCAGCTGGGAGGAGGTTTTTAGTTTGGAAGGCACTGACACAACCCACTGAACATAATGTCTCCAACCACTGCCACTCCCAGCCGCTCTGTTATTTTCCAATACTTGGGTTGCTCGCAGGCTGTAATGCTTATGAGTCTCCAAGGGCACCTTGGACATGGATTGAATTTATCCCCATGCTCTAAGGGAATAAAAACCTGAGAAAGACAGAAAGACACTTTCTGCCTTCACACGGAGGGAGTAGCAGCAAGCCCTGGGAAAATGAGATCTCAGCTGCAGCATTCCCAGGAGAGCTCCAACATACAAACCCTCTTTCTTGAACAGATTCTCCTTTGAATGCATCTGAGGCAAAAATTAAAAGGGGTGTCTACTTAAAGCAGCTAACCTTATAGCAATCACAGACCTGTCTCACAGAGCGCCTCCCTCCACACAAAGAGACCACAGCTCCTGTCAGCCCCCATCTGCTGATAAGTAGTCTGTACCAGAGTCCAATAGATCAGTGCGGTCTCTGACCAGGGAGGAGAGATGAGTATCCAAACCAGGGGTTCTTATTAAGCACCCATTTTCAGTATTTGACCCGATCACCACTCTTACTAGGTGATACAGCAAAAGAGAGTCTCTCTGTGTCTTAAGTCTAATCTGGAGACAAGCCAGCGCCAAGAGTAACCGGGTGCAGTTCAGGCAACGTGAACTTCTCCCATTTATACCTACTTAAAACTTCTGGATTGATTTCCGGTTTACAGAGGTAACTGAAGCAATGGGGCCTTGTACTGACCAAAACCTGGATCATGGTAGAAAGCGCTACGTCTGAAGAAAATGGTCAGACACCCCACAGAAGAGACGGATAGGAAGCCGTGCTCCTGGCCACCGCTGAGGCCACATCATTTAACAAGGCCCAGTGGAGGGGAGCCATGCTTTGAGGTGTACTTGTAAAACTGAGTACAGGGACGTTCCCTAAAGTTTAATGACATTTATTCTGGTGACAGATCTGTGGGGCTGCATTGTAAGGGTCATGAATCCCATTCATTAGCGCACCCATGTAACCTAAACAAGCAGCTGGGTTATTCGTTCCGCAGGCATAATAAACACTGTTTTCTGAAATACACAGCCCTTGCATTTAAAAAATACATATCCACTCCTCATACGGACGTGAAGCCAAGGCATTACAAGAGCACGTGGCATGTAGCCAGCTTGAACCTGCAGCAGAAACAATGAAGAAGATCCAAGATGAAAAGCAGGGAAACACCAAAGATCTGGCATTTCAGCATCTTCCCAACAGTTCTGAGCACTGTGAACTGGAGGACTCTAAAATATTGCTGGCAAACTCTGTGCAGGCTCACTGAGAGTTACAGCATTACCCTGACATAAGGACTGCCGTGGCCCTGGGGAACAGGAAAACGAGCTCTGCAATATCTGCATATCTCAGCACAGCATTAATGCTCATCTCTTTTGCTAGTCAGAGATATGACAGCTCTGCAGTGAGCACAGAGGACATTGCCACAATGTCCTTCCAAAAGACAGAGACCAGAGCAACTTCCCACTGTCCCTAGTTGAAACAAGATTTAGAAGCTGCTCTGAACATTAGCACAGGGGTGGGTGCAGTCACACCTACACCTGCGAACCAACGCAGGGATACCTGACCCAGCTTCAGGGTGCTCACCCACGGTCCTGCTAGCAGGGAAGCCACAGTTTGCTGTGCATGCCATCGTAGCCACCTTCCTCATAGCGCCCACGTCCCGCTGTGATTGCACAGGCTGCACTCCCGGGAGCCCCTGGTTGGAGACACAGGCAGAATAAACTGTGGCAGGAAAGCCAGCAATCCACAGGACTTGGAAAGTGCTAGCAGTCACACCAGAAAGAACCTGTAGGGCTTGAAGCCTTTGAAACTATAGAAGACAGGCTTTTTATTTCCACGTTACTTGGGCACCTGTGAGAACAGCATCATGCAGTACATCTTGTGACACAAAAATCCAGATGGGAACACACAACACTACACACACACCTTCCTACGGGCTTTTACCTGCAACGATTTTGTTTATTTCTGCATCTCTTCAAAACAACATATGTTTTAAGTATTTTGAAGAAATTAGTTATTCAGACACAGACATTAAATCAGAGCAAGACTTTCTCTGCATCCCTTGTTCAGAAGAAAACCAAAACCAACAAACAACTAAAATTCAGGACTTTCACTGAGAGGAAATTGCAAGAATCTGACTTGAAAGATATTTTTTTTTATTTTAAAGAGCTCTCCATTGCATCTGGGAGAAGCCCTCCTTAAAACCTAACAGAAGAGGATGACATGTAGGTAAATCATCTAAATTTTCTCAAATCAATCAATGGAAAACACTACCTGAGCCAGACAAGCCAGAAGGAAGGTTATACTGGTTAAAAATGTCTCTTAAACAGAAAAGAAAAACAGCCACAAGAAAGCAATACATTACAAACTGAAAATAAGAGAAGTTGTTGGTGTGGGCTATAAAGTAAAATAAGGAAAATTAGGAAATTAGTAAAGGAAGAAAACAGACAACGGAGGAAACAGCAACAGGAGCAGAAGGCTTTGGTGGCAGGTGGCAATTACAGCAGAGAAGGTCCAGACAATTCATTCTAAAATATCAGGAAGAGGCTGAATCCCACCAGTAGTCCATCACTGCGCAGGAACACTGGTGTTAATAGTACAAAGGAGCATTTATTCACTAAATGACAGTAACAGAAGTCCAGTAGTAACTCATGAGGAAAAGCCAGATGAGTTTAAAAAGACCTGGCTAAGGAAAAACTTGGCTCACTGATACTCCCCTTCATCACACCTCTGAACATCGGATTTGCAGCGTATCTGTGAGTGGATAGTTTTCATTGTCAAAATAATGGAAAAGCTGAGAAAAGATTTGATTAAGAAAGAATAAAAAGATGATTAGCATTAACTATTTCCAACATTATGGAAAACAGAGCTTGTGAGACTGACCATTGATATCTCTTTCATGAGATTAAAAGTTTGGTTGATACACATAATAAAGTCATTGTAATATACTTAGACTCTGTAATATATTATGGTTTCTGCGATGCATTTGACTTGGTACTGAATGACATTTTGATTAAGAAGATATAGCAATAAAAATAAACTCAGAAGACATTAAATGGATCAAACACGAGATAAATGATGTGTCTCAAATGCAACAGTAAATGTGAAACACTCATCATGTAGATATGCTTCAAATGGGATCTTGCAAAGATCTGTTCTTAGCCCAATGCTATTAAGCATTTTTAGAGTGACCTGGAACAAAGATAAAATCAATATACGTGGAGTCTGGAGATGATATAAAGCAAAGATTTGAACAGCTACAAATAGCAAAGAATATGGCTTAGTGATCAGAAGTCAAAAGACTGCTTGACAAGCAATGCATAAAATAAGGACCATAATGTGAGGTCATAAATCTAGAAACACAAGGGGCAGGCCTTATTTACAGGACTGTGATCCAGGAAACAATAATTGTAGAAAAAAAAGTTGTCACCACAGATGATCGGCACAGAATGTAACAAAAAGATTGCAGTGGTATACTTGGTTGTATAAAAATAATATCTGTTAGGGACAGAGAAGTTCTAATAGCTTTGTACTTGTCCATCATGTGATACCCTCAGTTTAGAAATTACCTGGAAAACTGAAGAGAGTTTACAAATGCCACAAGAACCAGGAAGATTTTGGAAAACCCATTAGAGTAAGAGATTCCAGATTCTTTTAGCTCGATACAGGTATTTGTCTGGTCATAAGCAATTGCAGAAGCTCAAATTAATATAAGGAATAACTTTAAAGGACGCTTCTTATGCCCTAAAATAAAGGCACATCTGGGCACTTTTATTCAGAATGTAATGGTTCCAACTCAGTAGTTTAATTAAATAGTGAATCAATGTATTTTAATAAGTCCTTCAAATTAAGTTTCTTTATTGACCCTGTAGAAACTCAGGATGTAGACTGACATTGTCACAGATTATAGATGATTACATAAAGATCAGTACTGTCATGGGATACATCCTTTCAAAACCTAGAAGTTGACACATTTAAAGGAAAACTAAGACTTAAAAAAAAAACCCAAAACCTACAAAAAAAAACACCCCAAAACCCATAGCATGGATAGCTGATGAAGGTCACAACTCCCAAGGATAGCAGGAGAGTCCCCATCGCTAAAAATATATTCATCAGCACCAGACTCCTTCCAAAAGGATGTCACATGAGATCAAACATGATTTCATTTAAGTCCTATATAATGGAGAGCAGACCAGATTTCAGTGGTATCTTCTGGCCTGGTTATTTAGGTATTAGCTTGAAAACTCGATCCTGTGTTTTTCCAGAGAAAACCATTGAATGTGACTATGCTGCCTGGTATCATGGAACTGGAGATTATGAGGCAATGGGAGCCCAAAATAGGATGACCAATTTAATTTCATTCTGAATCTTACAACAATCCTCCAGGAATAAAATGTGTAATCCAATAAGCCACCCAAATCTCCATAGTCTAATCACATTATTTTAAGCTCTTTTTAATCAACTTAAATTATTTCTTCATTAATCACATTTATGCTGATTCAGATCAACCCCAATCCTTAAATTTAGCAATGAAGTTCCAAAACTCAACAGAATAAGGTAATCAGACTGTTTTAATGGTAATATTTTTTTTTAATTCTGATTGTCATTCATAATTGAATTATTAAATAGGTTGAGATAGAATATATAAAGCCAAATATGAACTATGTGGGCAAGCTACCAGCCTTGTTTCAGCTGGTCTATAATGCACTTGGGGGCGGAATTTTGCCTCGACTGTGCTGTCTAAAGGCCCCAGCTTTCTGAGAGAGAGAAAAGCAACTTTCAGCATACCCAACAAATGCATTAGCTCCTCTGAGGAAACTGTTTATCAATTTAGGAAAGCATCCTTGAGGTGTAGAAGTTTGTACAGCTGGCGTGCAGGCTCTCCGCAGGGGTACAGGTACCACCTCCACGGGAATCCATGAGACAGATCCCTGCGGCAGCCCCAGCGCTCCCCAGCTTGCCCAGCATGAGTGGGTGTGCGGTCCACCTCACTGCGCCTGTGGGACACCCATGGACTTGAGTTGTCCTCTACAAAGCATATATATGGACATCGAGGCATGTCTGTATGTATACACACATGCAAAAATTTCTGAAGTATTTTACTCCCATCAACAGTTTTTTTAGTTTTGCAACTACGTGCACAGTGTATATGATATAATCACCTTCAACACCCTTAGGCTGGAAAGCTAGGTTAGGGTAGGTATAAATTACGCCTGCTGATACAAGAGCAGACTGCTTCAACCCATGAAACATGCCACTACGCTGACAGAGGAGTTGACAGAGCTAAAACCGACATACAAGTGAAACAATGATTTCAATGGTCTACTTAGCGACAGCATAACAAATTAAACGTCTCCCTTAAAAGCAAAACACAGCTTTCCCTAATAATACAAAGGAAATAAGTACTCAAGAGACAGCTGTGGTAGCCTCATTAAATCGTATTATGTGAATCTAATAAGTAGGCGTATTCCAAATTTTTACCAATACAGACACTGAATGTTTGCATTACTCATCAAAATCAGGAGTAAATGATGCAGGTTACAAGCGCTCTGATAAGCCTTCACACACAACTGCAGCATCATAAACAGTCAATTTATTTAAAGAATAAATTATTTGCTGTGGTGATGTGTTACAATTTTTATCACATTTCTTCAAAACTATCCACCTTCAAGGGCAGAACTCGCCTACTTCCAGGAGCTCAAGTCTTAGGGAAAGAAAAAATGTTCTTTCTTTTTGTTAAATAAATACAGGACTGTAATTGTAATGTAATTTTATTCTGGTCATATATTTTGCTAAATAATTATAATTCCTTTTTCTCACAAGTAAATTAGCTACATGCCAGAATATTATGGTCCCTTGGGTTTCACACAGCACATGTACTTCTACTGTTTTAGTATATCACCAACCTGGTGTAATTGCTTCCATCCAGCTAATACCTAAATATTATGAATTAGTGGCAGTAGGACTATTAAAAAAAAAAAAATCTAAGTACAGTACAATTATACTGTAACTGCAACATAACTTAGTACTTTATGAGAAGAAAGTAACACCTCAGATCTCCAAGTTTTGTACGCTTGCAACGTTTAGAAAATGTTGAGTGAGAAAAAAAATGTTGGGTCTGCTACCAGAAAAGTAGGAATCCCCCTGACTTCTCGAGGCGGGGTCAAATCATGACCCCAAGCAGATCCCTTAGCAAACACCATCTGCTCTGGATTTGGACTCATGATTTCCCTAAGACTCAAAAATGTTTCTGAAGCACAAATCTCAGTACCTTCAGAGCCAAGGAAGCCTCTGCTAGGGTCTCCATCCTTCTCAGCATTGTGCCATGATGCCCTGCGAGGGGATGGACCACCATCCCTTTGTCCTGCACCCCCAGCTGAGCTGCTGCCACTGGCGAGCACCAGGCTGTTGCCTCTGGTTTCATGTATAAACCCTTCAAGGCTTTCAGCCAAACAGCATGATTATAGAACAACTGCACTACTGGGCTGAACATACTCAGCTCAATATTGCAGAAGCTATTGTATTAAACAGGAGGTCACCTGTTGTGGCAAGACACGTGAAGGTAACTCAGGTTTTATCCCAGAGCACTGCAGCATCTCTCCAGCTGCTGGAAGGACTCACATCTGTGCCAGATGGCTGATCCTTCTCTGCAGTGCCTGGGGAGAGCTCAGCACATTAGAGGGGGAATTGCAAAAGCAAGGGTGCTGGGCAGGAGCTCCTTAACATATCTGAAGAGAAATGCTGGGATATGAATTAAACCCCAACCTTTCTTAAGGTATTTGCTCTATTCCCATGGATACAAGCAGAAATCTTCTTCTGCTCAGAATCAGAGCCTAACTTCATACACATCCAATGTCTAGATATTTCTTTCAAAGACAAGCAAAGGGTTACCCCCTCCATCTAAAGACTGAAGTGACAGCAAGACCTTTCTTGCAAGGACTTCATGGCTGGCACCCAGGCTACAGGGGAGTTGGCTTTATTTCTGCCCAAGAGCACATAAGCCCCTGAAAGCAAGGCCTGATTGATGACCTTTGACGCACTCTGTAAGGGCAGCTCTTTAACTCCCTTGTGGTGATGCTGTGCCACTTGTTTGGAAGGGCAAAATAGGCACTGCGGCACACACAGAGTAAGGATGTGTCCCCACTGCAGCAGCTGCCATGCTCCCGTGGGGACGCAGGGGCACTGAGCCCCTGCTCCTCACAGCCCCCATTGCCGAGGCTCGCCTTCTCTGAGTGGGTGCTGTCACCACTAGACTTTGGTCACACCGAGGACGAACACCCCCAATTCACACTCAACCCCCTCACAGCTGCATGGTGTGCATCGCGGGAGCCCAGGGACGGCCGCAGGAGCATCCCTCGCCTGGGGTCGATACACATGGCGGGAAAGGGGGCATTTAGCAGCAGGGACCACAGCAGCTGGGCCAGCAGTTTTGGGAAGCTTTTTGTTTTGGGAGGTCCAAGCTTTGCATCTGCCTTCTTGAGGACGGAAAACCACAGGCACCATTGCTAAGCTGCAAGCTTCCCTTAATTGTCTTGCACAGTGGCCATTAACACCAACAGGCACTCTCTCCAAAGCGATTCGAGAAGGACCTAAAAGACATCTGTCAAATACTGGCAATGTTTAATTTTGCAAGTGTGCACAAATGACGGCAGGAGCATGGCATAAGTGAGCTACAGCTCTAAAGCTGGGACAAAATGTGTGACTTACAATTACGCTGCAGAGAATGAAGCAAAAGCCATGCCTGCCAAGCAAACACGAAACTTTCTACATCACTACAGAGTCGTGACAAAGGTGGAAGCTATTTACAAGAAGCATAAAAAACCTGAAGAAAAGGTATTCACAGGAAATTGCCGCTAACCACTAGGAACCACTTTTCCATGGACAAAAATCAGCTCAGAACTCAAAAGTCCATTCAATGAGCCCTTTAAAATAGATTATGATTTGCAACAACTGTGTGATTTAGCAGTTGCATATTTTAAGCTTTAATCTTACGAACACTTACACACATAGGTAGTCCCCACGGTCACACTGTTCGTTTGTTAATACCCTATTCAGCATAGAAGAGGTGTGCCTGTGCATTTGTTCATCCAACATCGCCTCAAGTCCTTTTTAAACACCAGTGCTTTGGCTCTTCAAGATTTTTAGAGCTAATCCCTCCCACCTGGAAAACACAGATTCTGAGTTTGTCGGTGAAGTTTTTAGATAAGCAAATATGGTGAAAAGATAAATTTTACGGAAAAGCATTTTTCTTGCTCTAAAAGCATTAGCTCCTCTTTTCATCTTTCTTGTTAGTTTTCATCAGTTCCTTTAGGTGGGTGTGTGAGCAACAAACACTCCCCCAACGGGTTGCTTCAAGGTACCTAAAGGGTACGAGAATATACCTTCATTTAGCTGCAGGACTTGGTAACTCTTTGGAAAAAGAGACCAGAGGCGTGCAAGGAAGCGCCCTGGTAGCAGGGAGCCAGCAGCAGCGAGCGCCCCTTGCCCGGGGCAGCAGGGGACACACACTCATTCTCAGGCTGGACGGCTCCAAATCCACAGCATACTTGGGAGAAGCCGACTTTTGAGCTCTGTTTTTACAGATGACATTGTGGGTTTTTTTCTAGCTGGTGGCCGCAGGAAAATCATATTGCTGTAAATATGCCATTTTGCTATATTTTAAATGTGTCTGTCTTTTAATGGAAGACTACAAAAGAGAATAATTAAAAAATTATATAGTTTTCTGAAAATTATAGAATCCATTTGCTTTGCCTGTCAGCTTTCAATTTCAAAGCTCTTAATGAAATTTCCAGTCTTAACCCTAAAGCAAAACTTTATGCAATGAAGGGCAGACATATTTTATATCTGTTTAATTATAATAATGAAGACTTTGGTAATGCATTTAAAAGAACTACAGTATAATCAGGGCTGTATCCAGAGAACTGCTTTGTTGTACCCAGGAGAATTTGTCTGTCTTAATTAAGTCTCCTCTCTCAGACGCAGAACATAGTGACTCTTTCATCTGAACTACCTTACGTAATTGCACAACAGCTCTACTTATTCCATACAACACACATTGTTTACCAATGCAGTTTCTAACACTATCACCATGCTTCTTAAAGCAAAAATATAGAAAACACAGAGAATGGTCTGGAAAATGTCTTTGTATATACTGAATGGTACGCACATGCTTCAGTCTTGTCGTTCAGCAAGGAGGGCAGCAGTAAAATATGAATGCCCTAATGCTATTATTAACCTGAATCAGATTAAATTCTCTTAGTTCACACAAAGCAATTATACCATATTTTCTGGTTACATTTCTTTAAGGTATATTTGGAGTCAGAAGAACAGTACAAAACACTGTAGTAGCACCAGATAATTTACAGGTAGATTAAAAAAAAAAAAAATCTATTAGAACTACCATAGACAGTAACCTCATTAATTTCAGTGCGTTTTGCCTCTGCTGTATTCCAATTTTGAATCAATATTGAAGCTTATGGAAGATATTTTCCTCCTTCTGCCTATACACAAACAAAATGAATTAAAGTTTTTTTCCAGACAATGTTTTCAGCTGGGATATTTATTAACTGAGAGAAGAAAAATAATCAACTCTTCGTATGCATTAAAGTGGCCAACATTTTTTAACTATGTACTTTGGAAAATAATACATTTCTAACTCGTTTTCCAAACCCAATTAAATTATCTGTCAATGGGTTCTCCAGCTACTAGGTAAATTGAGGCATGTCAGATACTCTGTAATTGCTGAATGTTCTCTATTGATCAAAGCACACTGTTGTAGCTCAACAAATTGAAATGGCATTATTGCCCTCATGAAAAATGAATGCTTCATCCTGCAACCATTTGCCACTATCTGAAAATGCAAACACTGGTCTAAGTGCTCCAGTTGAAGTGGTCAATCATCATCAGTGCTCCTCAATCATCAGTTCCTTCCTAAACCCTGACAGAAAACATAATTTTCTCCTGTCTATAACAACATGCCCCAGAATAAACTTACATCCAACATTAGAAAAGTGTATGAAGCTACGAAATCCACATCATCCAGAAATTAGCCAAAATATTGAATTACAAAGGATAAATTTGGAAGGGGTCTAAATACAACCTTTGATTTCAGGGTCAACATGGCTATCCGAAGTGGTAGAAGGGAAGTAACTAAACCTGTGAAGAACTGAAGGGTAGAACATTTTTAGAGTGTTAACTGAGCTGGGCTGTCACCTTCCAGGGTTTATAGCTTACTTTTGGTGCCACACTCATTCTGGATACCTTAATGCTAAATTTGGAGAGTTTTCTCTTTCTCTGCTGCCTGAAAACACAGGGCTTGAAATCAAATTCTGAAATCCAAGTAGAAGAACATACAAGACACAGTATGAAGCAGGTTTTCCTTGCATCCCATTTCTGAAAAGCTCAGGTACAGATGTATATAGGGATAGAGGTACTTATATATCAACACTGAAGCAACAGATCTGACTCAGAGTAACATTCACTTAAGCAGAAGTTCAGTTACTTAGCTTTGCACGAAGCATCGAGCTGATGATACATCCTCAGCTCTTGCTGAGTCAATGAAATGTTTAAACACAGATCTACTGTATTCAGTGAAACTTAAATGATATTTTAGCGCTTTGCTGATCTCAGAGACTCACCCACAGTCATGCAGGAAGGAGAAGGCAGAGGAGCCGTGAATCCTGCTGACACGCTGTTATATTGAGCCACAAAACCACCCCTCTGTTTCCAGAGATTGCTCTAACTCTGTATCAAACCTCCACGTTTCGTGAATCATGTCTTCATGATGGGATTATTTCAGCATGCAATAAAAATAAGTCAAACAGTTGTCTTAGTAAAAATAAGACGTTTCTTCACAAGTGTAGAAAACACACTGTACACCATTCCCGAAAATACTTTTTCAACTAGACTGCTTGAGATATCTTCAGAAAAAATAGGCTACATATCTGAACAAATCCTTTTCATTTCTGACCATAAACATGATCTGAGTACAGGTAGGAGAAATGGACTTGAAACCTCTTAACCTAAACCATATTCTTTGACCATAAGGTCCACAGTAATTAAGCAAGATGTAAAAATTATTCAGTTTGGACAATACTAAATGCTGGTTTTGTACTTAAATGTTTCAGTGTAATTGTTTTTTCTTTTTTTTATTTGAGTGTTCTTGTTCATGCAATACCAGAAAAGATACACAGACGTGCCCTGCTACCTCTGCCATTTCCTTTTTATACGCTTCAGTGATGACATGAAAAAAATGTTTATTTCAGCAGAGTTTTGTGCAGAGCTGGTCCAATGCAAAAGCAAAACCAGGTTCACAAGCAGTCCATATGCACAGCCTCATGCAGAAAATGACACGCAGCCCGTAGTTTAAACAGAATTTTCAGAGACCGAAAATGTCTCTTACTCCACAAGATGCAGGTGTTTATGCTACAAGGCAGAATGGGACTAAACAGCCTGGAAAATCTTTTCTCATTTCCCTATTTAAACCTGCGCAGAGAGACAGACAATGTTTGGCAGATAAACGTAATTTAAATACACATCCTGGATACATTTGTACTCCATTTGTAAATAAAATAGGGAATTGAGAATAAAGCTTCATTAAGTCCTGTGGCTTGAGACAGGACATGTGGGTACGAGCACACAGGCATGAGGACAGGCGTGCAGCTGTGCGAGCGCACATCACGCACCAACACACACCTAAGACTGAGCCGTGATAGGATTTCACTCCCTCCTTTCCAAGTGCAACCTGTAAAATTATAAAAAACTTGGTACATTCTGAGCCATCTCAAGAGCTTTTTCTCCCACACAAATATCTCCTTGAAGCCCAGAGAGCAATCATGTCTTGCCAGGATGATTATGCAGCATCCAGAAGGGGAAAGAGAGGCAGAATGGGAGAGGAAGAACTCCAGCAGAGAGAAACTGGGAAAAGCAGCACAAAACTTCTCTCCTTATAATTACCTTGATAGAATAATGGCAGAATTATACAAAAGGAGCAACCAGAGCCCCTTCCAGCATACATTGCCACTGCTTGGATTAATCACATAGAGCTGTTCTTGAAACTGATACATAAATTGACATTAGTTCAGTCTGCATGTATAATTTCAAATCACTCTCATTTCTCACACGAAATGATGTCAGATTTTAATTAAAATCTTTTAACTGAAAATTAAAATGTCAGTGGTGATGCACAGATGCTGCTGAACAGATTTATCTTCTCCCTAACGTAAATAAAAAAAGAGGAAATACCCAAGAGCAAGTTTCAAGTGACACTCAGCTAAGCCAGCACCAGACACTGCTGAATTAAGTCCCAGGGTTGTATTTTCTTTCTAAACATACCTCTTGCTGCCAGTTACATGCTTGCAGGATCAGGGACTACCCTGCTAATCTCTATTATTCAAATAGCAGAGGAACATAAAAGCAATTAGCTCCTAAACACAATATATTAGTATGGTGTGTGCCTGATGCATGACTCGGGAAATTCCAAACAGCTTTTTCCCTCATCAGACAAAAAATGGGCTCTTGGCAAAACCAGAGCCTTGAACTCCACCACTGGTACATCACCCCACGCAGGCACACACTCATCTGCCTCAGCTTCCCCCCAGCCAAGGCACTGCAGTCCTGCGTTTGGGAGGGACTCAAATGCAATGGCTGAACGCTACCTTCCACCTCACCGAAAACATTCGGCACTCATTTACCAACAGCTTCCAAGGGGCGTTCCCCAACGTCCCTTTTGGCCGTGCTGCCACCATCAAACTCACTACTATTTTAATCAACAGACTGTTCAATTTACATCGAAGGTCCACAGGATCACTGGCATGAAGTGAGACCTGCAGTTCTTTACTCCAAAGCTGCTGTTTCTGATGTTTCCAGAGGTTCCTCTATTTGGTTCAGAGTTATAAACTTTGTTCGTCTGCCTCAAACCAGCCATGAGCTTCAGCCTGAATTTTTAAGTTCACGCATGGTTTGGCTGGGGCCATCATCATATACAACCAGGCCCTACTGATGCTGCTGGCCATTTGCAGGAACACCTTCTCCGATCCCACAAATAAAGCCCATTCCATGGCTTAACTTCATTTACTGGGTACAAATTAAATAAGAGAGACAATAAAATGTTGCATATCGCAAGGTACTCTTACAGTGAATGGGGAGCCCTTAAGCAGAGTGGGAACATAAACAAAAATTAAGGCATGAGTCATAAAGAGCAAGTCAAAGAAAAAAAAAGGGAAAAAGAATACTGATACATAAAGGGGTGAAGAAATTATAAACACAAGAGAAAAGTCATAAACAGAGGCCCATGTAGAAGTGGTCTCAGGCATGGGAGGCACACTGCAGAAGTGGATAAGCTGAAGAGCTTTTGACACCTCATTCAGTCCAACTTTCTCTCCTCATTAAAAGAGCACCTGGAAAAGGAAACCTCCATTCTCCAGGGAACACATTTGCTTCTCAACAAATGTTACCGAGACTTGTGCTTTTGACTTCGCTAAAAGGAGGGTAGTTTAATCACTACAGCTAGTTTTAGGTTGCTATGATTTGATGAGGATCTGCTGCTCAAGCTGCTAATGGTTTGAGCCTGATTTTCTGGTAACTTGTTTCTGTGTTCTCAGTGACTGCATTTATCACCCTTTCCTCATTCCTGAGGTATCTAACATCACTGTACCTGTCAGATGCTGGGAACAGAAAATTATTTCTCTGCAGTATTAAAAAAGCTGAGAAAAGAAAATGGATATTACTAATAGGTAGCTCCAGCACTGCTGTTCATACAGGATATGGCAGTTCCACAGAGCTGAATTACATTATATATTTGCACATGGTAATTTGCGCTGTACAGGAAATACTCCTCTCCTGAACTGCGTCTCGCTGTTAAAACAGATCAGTCAGAAAAAAAAAAATAGAGGTCAGAATGGAAGAAAAGCCAGCCTGATCTTTTCAGCTGTCTGCAGAGTGCAGGCACGTCCCCACTAACCCCTCTAGCCGGCGTGCTGTGGTACGCACCACGCAGCCGTGCATGGCAAAGACGGGGGATGCAGAAGGCGATCAGCCGTTCTCATCCTTGAGACCAAATGCCAAACTGAACCAACCCCTCCAGTGCCGGCAGAGGCACGTGGTCCCACAGGACCCCCCAAAGGTAGAGACCTGCCAAGGGCAGCAGGGCAGCACAGTGACACCCTACATGCCACGGCTTCACCAGCGATGGCTCTGCCCTAGCCTGTCAACAAACCTAAGCATTTTGTGTACAACCAGTTCCCAGGGTTGGTTCTCCTCCTGCTTGTCCTTTGCAGACCCAATGTAAAGCTTTGGCCAGCCGGGGGAGGGGGTGGCAGCCAGCACAGAGGCAGCGGGCACAGCCGCGCTGGCCTGCGCTGAATGGCAAACGTCTGAGACATCCAAGACACCGCGCACCCAGGCATGCACACAGTGATTCACAGCACCCATTTCAGTTGCCAAAACTATTTAATAAACCACTAGTAGACTTCAGGCTCGAAATTTCACAGGGATGTTTAGACTGAGAGCTCATACAGTGACAAACTTCTGGCTTTGAAAAAGACTGTTAAAACCTATCTTTGGTCGTTTACACATCCTCTCTTTTAGTGTGAGACCTGCCATCTGCCTACTGTGGTTTGCCAGTTACGCTGCCGTATCACCAGTCACCGTGCTGCTGCCACCGTGCTACTATAACGCAGACAAAAACCCCTCTTGGTGTTTTCACCCGCATGCTGCTTTTAGACTGTTGCCTGAGGAGTGAGATGTGTAGTGTCAGGGGCAGAGAGCAGGGGGATCCGGTCATTTATATCCCAAGCATTGCCATACAGGTAGGCTCTTCCTCTCAGTGAGGAGCACCAACACCCCCAAAATCCAAGCAGGGAATCCAAGGGAGCTGACTCCCCTCCACCAGCACTGCAGAGAGACTGCCCAGCACTGGCCCCTCCATCACGACTGCAACCACCCCTGCATCTCCTCTGCCCTGCTTTTGGGACACTAACCAAGGCCCCCAAGAGCTGATAAAAATGTCAGCCTTCCCACAGACCCCTCATCTGATCTCTAACATGGTGAAATTCTCCCTCCTTGCATCAGATAGTCACTTGTAAGATCAAAATCGCTCATGTGATTTCCACCCCTGCCTCTCCCCGCAGACGCCGAGCTGGGGGAGCAGCACGTGAAAGAGCAGCGGCTGCGTGTTCAAGCAGGGGGCTGATGCACCAGCCACGCAGTGCATTCATGTCCCCTGCTCCTTCCTCACCTGCCTGAACCCAAATGCCTACAGCAGACTGTTTAAAAACAGAGGTAATTTTAATTAAATAGCACTCCTAACACATTCCAGGAACATTCCCGAAAACTAAGCACTTGGATTAATTTTGTTTGAAAAGCCTCTGAACAAACATCCCGCTCTGCTGTAACACTGCTGCTCTCGCCTCGCCTCAGTAATTCAGTTCCCACTGTGGGGTGCTATTTATCTCATTCCCCTTGCAACATAAAAGCCATTTCTCCAGTCAAACCTCTACGTTATAGATGGTTATTTTCTCCTTTATCATAAGCCCACTAATAGTCTATTTCATATGGAGGCAAAGCGCACAGCTGAATGATGAAGGTGGTGGCAAAGAAGCAATCCTGCTCGGGCAAGGGACCTCTCCCAGGATTCTAAGCTGTTTGCGAAGGCCTGACTCCAGTGCCACGCTGGCTGTACATCACTGTGATTACACTGACAAGGTTATTCTGATTTACTGAAGAGAGAGAGACGGAGAGGCAGGAAATTGGCCCAGCAATGATGTACTAATGTATACTCCACTCTAGAAGCTCAGTGCCTCTAAATATGAAAATGTTAAAGCCATATTTTTGATAAGCATGACAAATCACATAAAGTCATTACAATTTTATTAGAGGAAACATTTTCAAATACATTGATTAAATTAGGAACAATGACTTGGACCTAAAGATATAAACCTCTAATCTCATCAACGCTAATGACCTCCTGAAATAGAAGGGGGGAAGTCAGCATCTTCAGGGCCGAGACAAAGAACGCAGAGCGCACGACACCAGCCCTTTATTGGCCTCGCTGCAATGGGTAAAACTGGACGAGGAGAGAAAGACCACGGAGAGCCAAATCATAATCCACATGTTAAATTGCTTCAGCTATCTGTGATTTTAACCACTGATTAGAATGACTGAGGTCTTGAGTTCCAGCAAACATTGAGACACTTACCGTAATCAAAAAGCAGCCGATACAAAACCAGTAAGTGTCACTCTGTGCACATTCACAATGAAGCACATGGAGAACTGAATGTGTTCAACCTGTAATTGTCTTCTCAATGCAAACGGCTGCTGGTGTGCACTCTCCAATGTATAAATTGCATGCAAGCGCCCCAACAGACCAAACGGCTAACTCCAAATGAAGAACACGCAGCAGGAGGTAGCTGTAAGGTGGCATTCACCTTCCCACTGCTGTAACATCACCACCCTTTTCTCGCAAAAAGGCCCATGCCTCCCTCATACAAACACCAATCTCCCTCCACAGGCCTATTGAGAGGAGGAAGACAAGGGAAGGTTAGACCTTCCATTGCAGGCAGAGCCTAAGGATCGATCCAATTGCCCCTTATCTCCCTGATGTTGACTGACAAAGGAAAAAAAAAATCAGCCACTGAGTGGGCCTAACCTGTAACCTGTATTTCGAGGTGACATTGTCAAGATTAGGGAGCTTGGTAAAGAGCAAAGAAATGAGCAAAGGTGACCGTGCATCTTCTTGAATGTTCTCCTGGGTCCTGAAGGTGGCCAGGGATTGTTCTCGTCCCTACCATGACTGAGACAATCTCAGGGACACATGCAACCTAAACTTGTCTCCAAATGTCTGTGCACACTCAGCAGACCAGGTTGGAAAGCAGAACGGGCTCCTCGCCTCCTGCTTCCCTGAGGATTGGCATGTGGTGACCCCTTCTCCCTGCAAAACCCAAGAAGTCTCTTCACACTGAAGGTACCTCCTGGTGGAAACAATCAACCACAACTAAATTGCTCATGCAGTAGTGCACACCTAATCGAAGCCTTTTATACTGAATCTTCCTTTTATCCTCCCCCACCAGCAAACATTATAAAGGATGTTTTATCCAATTTACTTTTTTCCCCTCCCATGTTTAGCCCTTCCCCTCTTGCTCAGGGAAAATCCTAAGCAAGAAGGAAGAGTGAAATTAAAGTATGCTATGTCTGTCAAAATACAGACAATAAACTGGGAGAAAGTAAACTATTAGGGAATATTATTCCCTATTATTATCTTACATGTTTTCTGAAAAAACAGTAAACGTAAGAAACTGCTGATGGAAGAATAATTGTTTTTAAAAAGGTTGTGTCTTTAAATTTAGCATTACTAGGGAAGAATAAAAAAGCAAGTAGTGCATTGTTGTGGAAAACCAACAGAATTATTCGAGTTCTTTCCCTCACCTTCCTTCTTTTATGCAGTTTGTAGATTTATATACTTCTCTTTCTCACAAGGACTACATCACAAGATAATGCATGATTCATTCATTCGTTCATTAAACTTCACCAGCGTAGCTTCATCTGTCAGGTAAATGGGAAACACACACTGACAATATAAAGCTGTGCATTAACCCTATTTCTGCCTGCCTCACCATGACAGAGCTCAAATCCAAAAAAAATAAGCCTCATCTCAAACAGGGAGCAACAAGCTAAGCAGCAACAACTCCCAAGCAATGTAGCTTAACCTCCCTTCAAGATCCAAAACTCATGCAACACGGCGGACCCCGCACATCAGAGTACCCTGTAATGGTGAAAACCCGAAGTTTCAGAGCGAAAGCTCTGAACTTTGTGGATGCACAAGCAGCCAGGAGCTTGCTGGCTACATACACCTTCCTGCATGCTAGAAGCTAGAAAGATGCTCTTCTGTGCATCCCTGTAATTTCCAGGAACACAGTACAGAAATAATCTCATGCGTGTATCCAGGAACAACACAGAATGATTCGCTTTGCACATTTTATCCAACTTTGGTCTAAGAGTCCAGACAACTAATTACTTGTGGATCTTGTATTTTTTGTGTTCTTAAACTGTAATTCCAGATTCAAGGTATGAGTTTGGTTGCTTTTTCTTCCTTCTCCTTTATTACAGGAATGAACTTTCTATTATTAGTCTGTATCTGTCATTAAATTTGTAGTGGGTGCTTGATGGGTGGTTTTTTGCTCTGTCAATCTCTGTTCTTTTGTAACAACTGGGAACTACATGTTATACTGCATTACACATATGACATATTTAGAACAAACAAAAAGAGAACACTGGCTACCCACATACATTAAGTATCTGATAGTAAAGTGAAAATAATACATGTGGTAGTGAAGCTGCACAACATTATGATAATCGAGCCTGTCCTCCACCTCTCAGTCCACTGAGTTTCATCCTTTTTCAGTATTCTTGAGTTATCTTTTTTCATTGTAAATAAAGAGACTTCATTTCCAAGCTCTTCCCATCTTTATTTTTTCCCTTGAACTCACCTCTGAGAGACTTAATGAGGAAAGAAAATTAATCAGTGAGTACATTTTATGCCTTATTTGAAAGCACATAGTGTTTCTCGCAAGTCATCTTTATAGGGCAGATGTTTCTGGTGAGTCCTTCTCTTCTATAAAAACACTAAGAAGAAAGATGGAAGAGAGACATGGCAGATCAGGACTTGGGCACAGGCCTGTGCCATTTAACTTCCACAGGAAAATTCACTCCAGGTCTACAGGTACAGGCTTGGGCTTGTAGCTGCTACTGCTAGAAAACATGACCAATCTGTTATCCCTCCGGGATTCAGAGCTGGACTGCTGTTGTCTCACAGGCACTTTTAATCACACAGTAAACGGTGTGATGGCAATCAACAGATGACCACCGGAAAGGTCTGCACTCACACCAGAGCTTGCGCGGGCAGCTCCAGAATGCCTCTGCAACTTTTCATGATGTATGTTATCTTGGTTGTTTACATATGGCAATAAGGGAAACCCACCTACCAAAACAACTCCGAAATCAGTTGTCCCAGCACATGAACATCCTCTTTGTATTGTAAAAGTCAAACTGATGTTGAATAGTCACATGCAAATCCCATCTTTACTTTACTGAGCTCTCCAGAGATTTTAGGGGGGTGATCTGTGGATCTGTTTTTAATGAGCCCTTGGCTCCTACAAAAGTTGACAGTAACAAAGGTTAACTACTAAACCTTCGTTGATTTCAATGTGCTAATTCAATGCTTTATGCAGAAAAGGGAGGGGAAGTGTGACAGAAATTGCATACTCCAGATTCCAGCCCAAGGCGAGCCCCGGCCCCTGCGTGCTAACCTGCCAGCCCATCTCTTGGTGCAAAAGCCGACAAAACCACAGAGATCCCTCACGTGAGTGCACAACTCAGCACCACCATCACAAGGATCCACTGCCAAACCTTTGATATGACAGAACGTGATGATGTGATCAGCACAGACATGCTTTTAAGACACCAAGACTGAATCCCCCTGGCTGCACGTGGCCAGCTCTCCCCAGCAGCAGCCTCGCAGGGTTGTAGAACTAATCCAAGAGATTTTGCTTACTCAAGTCATGAATCTTCAGTGTCCCAGATAACTCACCTGTGCTGAAATGTGGCTTACTTGGAGAAGCATGAGGCTCAATCCTGTTCTGTTTTGGTTTTATTAAATTAAAAACAAAACCACAAACAATGGTTGGTGTTCAAACCCAAATCTTCATCCATTAATGTACCACTATTTACATTTGGACTTTTTGTCTCCTAGAGCTGTCCAAAATCAATTTACAGCCCTGTCTTCAGAAACATAACATTAACCACAGAGTGACAAGACACCAGCCTGGGAGAAATAAATAACCTTTGGCAGGACACACTGCGGTGCATCTTAGCTAACATGCAACTATAGGAGCAGTAAGAAACAAAACCAGCTTGTTACCCTTAAGAATACTAACACAGTAAGCTTAAAACTTTCTTTTTTAATGCTTATTGCTATAATTAGTGGTTAGTAAATAGTTATGTGATGTCAGTGTCCAGATGTTGCAATGGGGAGTTGGACAGCACTGGGTAGTTACTGTATGAAAAAAAGAGGCAACAGTTCGCCTAAAGGGTTGATTGTTAATATTGGTTGCATTATTCCCATTTCATGAGGGGGATATCTTAATCAGAAGAAAATTTTTAATGGCACTCAGAATATACATTGGCTGATCAGTTAGGCTATTAACACAGAATAACTGTGTTAATAATAAATATAAATACTGTGTTAATAAATACAAATTACTCAGGGCAGTAACAGTAAATTGTATCATTTGAGATAAAGCCTAATAATAGCCATAGTTTTCTTGTCTGTATCACTACACACACTGTGTTGAATGGGGCGGAGGGTTTAAGACATTTCCCATGTTAGCCAGGAGTCATTTATAAATTGAACTGGAAAAGAGTTTGTGAAAAATGAAAGTACATTTAATTGCAAAATGGACTCAAGACATGCATTAAATCAACTAATCTTATCAGGCTCCGTTCATCTGTAATTCTCACCAGCAACAAAATTGGAAAGCGGGTGGGAAGCTGTTTCAAGTGCCTTTAAGCTTCCCACAGACGTACTCTAAGCAAAAGGTTCAAGGTTTCTGCGGGCAGAGTAACAAACCCACCAGGACTTCACAAAGGGTGTCCTCAGTTTTCCCATGAACCCCTCTGTGCTCTCAGCACTGTGGCTGCGGGAGCGAGGTGGCTGCCTCACCCACGGCTGCGGCTGGCTGGGGCTGCGCAGCCGAGACCCTCTCACCGCAGGCAGCTCATCTGAGGAGGCATGCGTTTAACGTGACCGTTCCCAGCAGTCCCCCTACACGCTGTTCACCCTAAATTTAACATTTGTACTAAACTGTTCAAGATCTCCTCTTAAAAATTTGCATGCAGCAATCAGTTTATATTCGTTTGCAAGATACAAAAAATAAGGGTTTAAACCATGAATTTGGCTATGATCATTAACCTGTAATTGATTTTTCCGTTACGTCATTCAAATCTTTCCATGCACATACTACATTATAGACTAAAACTCAGTCTCTTCAGCAAGTCAAGCGTTCACACAGACAGTCTCTCGGGTGGACAGAAAGTCTTCACCCAGCCACACATGGACATTAAATGGCACACGAATTATAATCAAGGACAATAAGGTGAATGTTTTAAGAAAGGACATCCAAGCCTCTTCCCATGCCTTGAAGAGACAAGGGAAGGAGCAGAAGCCTGTCGACCCAGCAAGTCCCAGCCCAGGGGCTGCAGTTCCGACAGCAATGAGGGAGCAATTGCAGGAGGAGCAAGGGAGGCAAAGGTAGACAAGAACGCACCATTTCCCTTCATATGGGATTAAACGCAGCCCATGCATAAAGCAGAGTTTCACCAGGCGCATCGCCAGGGTGCAGCGAGGGGAAGGCAGCACTTGGTTCCCAGAAGGGCCTGCAGGATTGCACCTTCGGGAAGCACGGGCATCGCTCCCACCCATCTGCTATGAAGTGCACAGGGCCTTCAAAGACCAGAAGGAGAAGCAGGAGCCCGGCCCCGCCACTGTGCAGCACTCGGGTAACAGCTGCTGCCGGGCTTCCTGGGGGCTGCATCCAACTGCACGCACCGAGACACCCTGCTCTTGGTTCTGCTCACAGGGAGATTTGCCAAGGGGAAGGCAGCTGGGAAAAGCCAGTAAATCCTTCAGCTCAAGCTAGCAGAGATCCTGCTGGGCCCCTGCCAGCTCTGATGGTGGGTCAGATAAAGAGCTCTGCGCTCCAGGTAGCTCATAAAAAGAGATTAAACCAACACAGTCAATGACACGGTTTCCTTCTATTTGCCCACTCAGGCAGAACAATTTCCCCTCCAGATTAATTTCTGCCTTCCTCCACTCAATGGAGGAGGCTGTAAATTGTCCCTGATTGGGAGGCACCAGGCTGCCCAGGTGGGAGGCATGGGAAAGCCACAGCCAGAACAGAGAGGGGCATAGCCAGGGAAGCCCTGCATGCCACCAGAACCAGACCATTCCTAGGGGATGAGTGGGCTTTCCTGCTGTGGCAGGGACACAGACCCATAGGCTGCAATGCAAATGTAAATGAGTAATTATAAAAATAATTTTAAAATCATTTAGTTGTCACACAACTAAACAAGAATTTCCATGGCATTTAGAGACTCCATCCAGACTGACTGTGGAGGTCCATCAGACTGGGAGATTTTCTCTGCTCCTTGCAAACATGGCTTTGACTGACGAGGCAGCAGGAGACAAGCATTAGCGATGTGCCTTGTTAAACTCTGTCAATAATGCAACAAGGAAGCCAGAAGACGCAGCCGAAATGTGAGAACAGATGGAGATTCTGCCAAGATAATGTTGCTTTCCTCAGGACAGCCACAACCTACCCAAGATCCAGGCGTGGTCATCTATCATGTCCGCATTCCCGTCTTCCCCAAGAAGGGCAAAGCTAGCTCCCCAAGGCTCAATATCCCTTAGACCTCTCCATCAGAAGGGATAACAGAGAAAAAAGAAGTGATAGAACAACACTGTATATCAGCCATGCAATTACTGACGGTACATGGAGCCAATATTGGCTGTGCTTTTCCCTAAAATTTGCAGAGCACCACCCAACTGAAATCACAGAACGGTTTAGGTTGGAAGGGACCTTAAAGATCATCTAGTTCCAGCCCCCCTGCCGTGGGCAGGGACACCTCCCACTAGACCAGGTTGCTCAACGCCCCATCCAGCCTGGCCTTGAACACTTTCAGGGATGGGGCATCCACAACTACAGTATACATTTTAAAAAAAAAAAAAAAGTCTACATCAACAAAAACCACTCGGCCACCTGGAAAAGGGAATCCACTGACCAAGCCTCAGGTATGGATCTGCACAAACATTTTTAAAAATGGAGGTCTGCAGGGGACCATACATGCCTACTCTCACATCCATGTGCCTAACATCTTTGTTGTGCTTCATACCAGGTAACTAATCACAGCAGGGCAGAAACACCAACACTGCAGTTAACCAACTACTTAATGAATCAAGATTTTGTGGGTGTTAATGTACATTCCTAGAGAAATGCAGTGTAATTATGAAATATAGTGTTACAGGATTCTCTTCTAAGCCATTCAGTTTGTTTTTCCAAGCTGAATAACTGATAGGTTAATACCTCTAATGCACTGAAAATATTTGCTGTATAGTCCCCAAGAAATCCTCCTCCCTTCAGCACAGTCTGAGGTTTCTGTTACCACACCAAGAATCTCAAGAGAACAGCAAGATAAAGAATCTACATTCTCCTATCTACAGCATCTCTACTGTAACTGCTGCTTACTATACCCCTATGCAGTGCCTCGATGTATTTACACCTGGTTTTGCATCTACTGCAAGTTCTTTACAGATCATAATTCTGAACTTTGTTCCCTGTAGAGAAACTTTCATCTCTCAATCTGATTCAAGCTTCTACTGCATGACAGTTAAGTACAACATCTGAGCCCGGAGGTCAGATTATTAAAATTTATTTCAAGATCGTGCATAACAGAAAACAACAGTTCACAGCAGGAGCCTATGTGAACAATTAAAAACACAACAGAGGAGCCTTTCTCAGCTGTCAAGTGGCCATTCATGTTTTATTTAGTCTGTTAAGCATATTGCTGCTGGTTTGAAACGAAGATCAACATAGTTTGCCGACAAACATACTTTTATAAGAAGTAACTCCTGTTGAACTGCACAGGTGTGCAGGTGTGACACAATAGATTTGGCCTCACTCCACAATAATAACAGGCTGGTTTACTCTAACCTCTGCCTAACGCTGTCATCTTCTGCCATGAACTTCACCTTCAGCTGCACCTTCTAGGAAGAGCTATAGTGTTATTCATACACTTACTATACTTGCTATACTTCAGACTCACTGAAACCAGCTGTAGCAACTCCCGAATCACGTATCTTTCAGCACTCCATTCCTGTGAGAGCCAAAAGCAGAGACTTTCCCCTAAGCTGTCTCTGCTCTGTGCTTATCTGGAGCTGCTGCAGTGCTCCCACAGCCACAAAACATTCCATGTACAAGAAGGTCACTTTAATTAGCGGATGACACCGAGATGGCGTCAGAAACGGAGAAGTCTTCCTCTCTCATTTTCTGTTTCACAGCCTGTCCCCAAGTCTCTAATTATATATATTCACACCTCCACATAGAATTTAATGGGAGTGGAAACAGATTGTTCATCTGCAGGCAACATATCATCTTTCTCTAAAATATGGAAAGTTAAGTAAAATGTCATTAGGAAGGGAATTCCAGGTGACTTTAGATTATTTAACTGTCCACACAAAGTCTTTGCATACACCTTGAAATGAAAGGTTCCTTTCCATTAAAAAAGTACATATAATTAAGAGTTTGCAATTAAAAATGTGCTGAGAAAATGCTCTGTCTCTAAGCTGGTGGAAATCTTCATAGTTCTGCTGATTTCAAGAGACCAGCATACAACAAAAACACTTTTAAGTGAAAAAAAGCCAGTTAAAAATATTTCTTCAAGTCCTTTATTTCAAAGTTTTGGGAAGAATTACTCTTCTCGCACCTAACTCTTGGGACTTCTGCTAAAAAAAAAACCAAACAAACAAACCCAAGATGTGAGGGCGGCAGCAGCGCCAGAAAGCCCAGGACAGTCAATATTCAGCAGAATTAGTTGTTTTGCTTCTAGCATAATAAAATCCACCATTTGTATTCTTCTAACAGGTAATTCCTTTCAGGTGACTTAATAATATTTTTACAACTTTGTGCAAATTTTTTTTTTTCATCTGGAAGCATTTAATGGAAGGGGCACTCAAATATCTCCATGAACTACACATCCATTTCTTGATAATCTGCTAAAGAGACATTTCCTACCACTTACAGAAACCTAAAGTCCAGTCTCTTCAAGACGGTTGTTTTTTGCACCTCTGACCAGCGCAGAGGGAACAGGAGGCCCGGAAAGATGACATCAAGTGAAACAGGAAGTTTTCTTTACCACAAACTACTTTCTGACACAGGCTGTTCAAAAAGAAAAAGCTACAAAGTAGGAGGACTTCACTGACGACTTTCATTAGAAGGATTTCACTGAAAGAGCAGGAAAAGCAAGGAGTCAACATCAAAGGAGAGCCTGCTACCCTCAAGGTCCACCCAGGGCTGGGGAAAGGGGAGGCCTGAGGGCACCTCTGTGAAGTGGGGCTCACAGGAGGCGCACTGCCTGGCACCGTTCTCCTACAGCTGGTGCAGTGCTTGCTGGTGGACGGGAGCCACCAGTACCCCTGCAGCTTCCTGTGGGCCGTTCCCCACCCTGCCAAAGGGTCTACTTTGGTTAGCACAGCTGTAAGATTCTTCTTTCACACATACACTCTGGGATGCGTCTCCCTCTCCACCCACGGTTCCCTTAGCTCAAAACAGAGCAGGCATCTTAAGGACTCAGAGGGCACATCTGCAAATGCTGTTGAGACATAGTTGCCGCAATCTATAAACACAGGTTTTAGTAGGCAAGGCCAGGCCAGCACCACAGAGGGCTTGTCACAGACCTTACTCTAGTTCCTCATTTGGCAAAGGGGCCAGGCGTGCACTGTGCAGGCTGACTGCCTCCACCCCACCGCCTTTCCTTGGAAAGGGCCACTACAGCTCTGTGAGAAGGGTAGTCCCATCACACAGCTGTAGGTCCTGGCCACCTGTACACGGGCTAACAGGAGGACACAAAACTGACATCTGCTCCCAACCACTTTAACATGGGGACGTTCAGGTTTGAGGCACAAACTTTACAAGAAATGGTTTACTGGGGTTTGGNAAAGCCCTTCTCAAAAGAACATGTCTACTGTAAGCTGAAAAACAACAGCTATTACTATGACTGTTAGGCTGCTTGAGTGACTGCATGTTATAGATAGGTTATCCTGAACTCTGCAAGCCAAAAATACATTTCCAGTGCTTTTAGTTTATTCAAAAGAGGTCAACTGCAGTTCTGCAAACAGAGCCTACCTCCAGCACCAAGGGTCTAAAGTCATGAACTAAGCTGGAATATGCATCTCCTAACTGCAAATCCCTTAGTAATCTCAAAAACAGGAAATTAAACAAAAGCCCACAAATAAATTGTACTTCGGTCACTGGTCAAAACACTGGACATTTCTTCCCAGACCCTCTGACCTTTACTCAATATCTCACAGAAAATAAAGATTCGAGGGATTTCTGCTTCAGATCACATTTTCCTCTGCTCTGCATGTCTTCATCCCTCATGTCAAAGAAACCTTCTTAGGAGCCAGAAAGAGAAGAAACCACGCTTCCCTCCAGAGCTCAGCTCGCTCACGTTGCTCCTCCAGCTGCCTGGAAGGAGGCCCCTTCTCCCACCCTCTCACCTGGGAAGCACAGCATCCTGGCCTTGGAGGCTTCCACCCGGGCAGGTGGCTGCTGCTCCCCTTCCTTCCGTGATGCTGGCACAGCAGGATGAAGGCAAAGCTCACTCCAGTGTCTGAATCTTCCATGTTTGTGCCCTGCTACTCCACACCCATATGGCAGGCAACAAAGACATGAATCAGGGCTTTCTCCTTCCAAGTAGCATAAGCTTTTAGAATTATTTTACCTAATTCTTGCCAATATCTACACTGCAAGATGTCATCATACTACTCTTAAACTATCTGTTTATAGGATCATTTTCCAGATGTTCAGTGATTAAAATGAACTTGTTCCACTAGCTTCCTTCTGAATGACAGGAGAATATTAAGTATTAAAGTACTATTGAACCCAAAACTTAAGAAATTGAAAAGTATTTTTTTTTTTTTCTGGGAACACTTCAGTTTGGGCTTCTTCCTCCCTACTCCTGTGGCATATTCTCCCTCCATTTTTATTTTCACAGGAAACAACAACAACCTAGTGTTTTCTGTGTGCCAGAACAGTCTCCCTGTGTGCTATTAATGCTGCAGGTTCCTCTTGTTCACTGCAAGTGCCCTCCAGCACATGTCTGTAGAAGGGAGAGAGAAAAGCTTTTCTTTATGCTAAAGGCTTGGCATCCGTTCCTGGTGTCACCACTTGCTCAGAACTACACTTCACAGATTCATATCTCTTGCTCTTTTATTCCTTCTCACCACTTCTGACTCCGAGACACATTCACCTACTTAAATTCTGCTTGAGCTCAAGTTGTGAGGCATAAAAATGTTTTTAATTTCCAACAAAAGGAAGATTTAGAAAGACTGTTCTCACTTTCTCAAAAGCTCACGCACACACAGAGCTTCCCCTGGTTAGTACATCATTAGTATTTCTTTCCAAGAATTTCATTGCTTGCAAATAGATTATTTTCAGGGAAATGTGCTAGGTGTAAAATCTTGCATGGAGGTGTTGATTAGCTAAATGCCACTCATTTTGCGTGGTCTTGTTTTTCTTGTTTGGATCTGTAGGAACTTTCTGGGAGGTTAACAGATGCATAAGAGAAGTTTGTGTAAAATGAGCTAAGCGGTTGCTATGAAAGACAGCCAAATGGTCATAAGCACCAGCCACCGCAGAGGGCTTAGATGCGGGCAGATGCGGACATGGCAGCGTACAGAATAAACACAAGGTGACTGCAGCTCTTGGCATGTGTAACGGGCATCTTCAGGGTCACCATCACCTAGCCAGCCACTCTCTCAGATAGATACACTGCTGGCGGCACCAGGCTCCCCACCAGGGCTGGGATGGATGGGAACTCTTGGACAGCTGCAACTTGTATCTTGAGCAGATGAGGAAAATGGTCTGTTATTGGGCTTCTTCTAAAACAGATTAACCCACACACAGGAAAAAAGGAAGACTAGAAAAAGCCTGCTCTCCCATGCTCATTCATGTGACCTTCTGACAGGAAATTAATCTCTTGACCCCATCCATTTAGAAATAGGAAGGAACAAACCCCATGTTTTAGTTAACAAGGAACACCATAGTGTCAACCACAAATAACTTGCCTACCTCTGTTTCTGGAGAACTTACATGTGGGTTAACTATTCATTACATAGAATATTGCAGCTTTGAGGAGAAAAAAAAAGCCAGCACAAAAATTAGTATTAGTTGAGGTTTGGTTTGGCTTGGCTTGTTTTGTTTCGGGGTTTTGGGGGGGATTTTTGTTTGTTTGCTTTTTGTTTTTACACAAATGCAGAAAAAGACATTTTCACATTTGGAAAGCCAAAGGTGTGCATGTTATATGTCCATATTAAAACCACAGTCAACAGCTGGAGCTGCAAATACTCAGAGCCTGAAGAAATTAGTTCCCTTATTTACAAATTTTCACATTTTTAAGTGATTTACCAAAGTTGCACAACACTTTAGAATTTGTTTAAAAAAAAACTGTTTCAGCTAAGATAAGATTTTATTTCAGACTCTGCTCACATACCTGAGAGTACAGAACAACTCAAAATTTGTCCATCCCATGGCCAATCTGTCCAGGAGCATGAAATGATTACACCCCGGCATAAAACATTTCTTCTAATTTATAAGTCCTATCTGAGGTAGCATGCTGATTGAAGCTTGAGTAAAGAATTTCTTCCAAATTTTATTTTCTGATTTTCGACATATGCAAAAGAAAAAAAAAGTATTCTGGTTGTAACATGAAGCTGACATTTCTGAAATGCCAGAGGACTGGTTTCTAATTTTGCTGGAGGAAAGACTGCCAATATTTCTTTGCTTCTTTCAGCATTCCTAAATTTTCCCTGTCATCGTTTTGAAATAGTGGGAGTCATCCCTCACAGCACAGCAACCCCCAAGCCTCTCTGATACCAAAACTGATTGCTACATAGCAGAAGCCATGAAAACTGTTTTCCCTCTGTCAGGTTGAAAGCAGAGCATACATATTTTAAAACAGGCCAAAAACCTAGAGAGATTTAAAAGTGTTTTGAGGCTCCAGAAAAAGACCTGAACCAAAACTCTGGGAACGGCCAAGAAACACCCTAGTTCTGATACATTAAGTGTGCAAGTGACTCTGAAAATTGAACTTAACCTAGAAATCCTCTGAAAATTAATGGCTATTGTGCATTGTATTCACAGTCAGCAGCAGCAAGACCCCCCTGAAATAAACCTGGCTGCAGAGACAGATGGTTTGGTGCATGGGGACACGCCGGGCTAATACCTCTTGCTCCATACTCACTTTTCTCCCAGCTTACTGCATGGTTTAAGCTCACCATATAAAAAACATTTCTGTTCCTCCGTGCAGCTACCCACACAAACCCTTGCCTATTAGGGCCTCACAGAGGCTTTATCTATAGGAGTTTTAATACCTTTGCCTAAAGGAGTGCTGCAGGCAAAAAAAAAGGGGGTTTAATCTTGCCAATTTCCTTTTCCCCCTGCACACCACCAGAAAGGTATTATGCCCCAACAGCCTTTCCACCCTCAGGATGTTGGTCTCATGTTTCCCCTCTCCCTCTCCCAGTAGATGCCTTGTAAACCACTTTTAATAACCCATAGAAGCCATGCATCTGCCTACAAGCCAACATAGCATCTTGCCTGTTCGTGTTAAGGAGGCTTCTTTGGGTATCACTTTCCCAACAGCAACCCGCAAAGACAGTTGTTACTTGGATGGCACAAAGTTAACTGAAATTTGCAGTCCTAATCAGCCAGCGAGGCTGAGCATCCAGCCTCTGCTCAGGCTACTGCTGGAAGGAAAAAAAAGCCTGTGTCAACAGAAGGAATGTTTTAAAACAACGTGTTCGCTTTTATAGTGATGCACTCTGTAGCATCGCTTGGTAAACAAAAATGTGCCATTAAATAGCTACCAGTAAGCAATTTTGCAGTTGACAGGTACCCAATTCTTTCTTCTGGCCTAAAGAAAAAAGACTTTTTTACTACATCAACAAGGCAAATAAACTGGAAATATAGCAATTACCTGAATCTATAGAGCTCAATTCTGCTCCAGCCACCTTCTGCAACCACAGCAAAGGCAGAAAGGGTGACAAACGAGATTGGACATTAAGTGTTTAAAGATGACTCACAAATCACATGCCTGATGATGGCAGAAATTTCCATTAGTACTGAGGTGCGGCTCTGACCTCACTGAAACCAGTGGAAGATTCACAGTGGATTTCAGGATGTCCACAAGGTGTCTCGTGAATGGGACCTGTGAGGCAGCAGTGGTGGGACTAACTTTATTTCTGATGTGGTCTCCTGAAAAGGTGAAATCTCATTAGGCATCTCGTCTTAAAAACTCTGTTTTCACTTACTAAGTATCACTGAGTCTTATTACCAGGGTTCTGTTCACTGACAATCACCTCCCCCCCCCTAAAAACAGCACAAAAATGGGTAATAAATAGTGACAGTATTACCCTTGAAGGCTCATTACAGCATCAGGTGCCCGAGCAATCCTGATTAAACGATCCCCTAGCCTCAGTGAGCAAGCGACAATGGAAGGGATGGCTACACTTTCTTACGGTGCTATATTTGATGTTTCAAAAGGACAGTGGCAGACCTTTTAGAATGTATTCTGTTAAAACCAACATGAAATGAATATACATGACTAATTCTGCATACACTGTATGTTGAAATTGCTACAGGAAAAAGTTTAGCAATATGAAAGTACTAAGGTTATCTCAGACGTGTAACCTCTGCATTTAGCAGCCATCACCTGCAATGCTCCTATTACTCATCAGCAGAATAAAAGCCATGCAACCTCCCTTTCCCTCCGCCATCCTGAATGCAGAAAAAGAAAAGGTGTAAAATGGCAATAAAGTCACTGTTCTCCTCTTTGCTGGTCCACCTCCCTTCACTGTCACCAACCTTAATTTTCATCTGATACACAGGAAAAATCAAAGATGCCAAACACAGAAAGGACCAAACCTCTTCCCCAATCGACCTGCAACACCCTGACATCGGCGGCTCTGCACTGAAAGCTACCCTTGCCCAGGCAGAGGAACGACGCTGGTTCAGCAGTCGTTGCAAACCTCATTTTGGCCAAACTGCTGCTGACCTTGGTCTCAGCAGTAAAAAGCACACAAGGACAAAGGCTGCTCACAGCCCACGCGGCCAGGCAGGCATCACCCAGAGGGATGCAAAGAGTAGGGGACTGCACTCCTCTGCTCTCCCTGCTGTTCCTGGTGCAGCAGCAAATTTGGCATATTCTGGTTAAGCACTGTTGCATAGACAACACAGTTTGCAGAGGTAGGACAGAATGAACTCGCACATACTTTCACAAACCAGGACAAATTTGATGCTGTGCCGAAAGGCAAGGGAAGCCCTCAGTGGAGCGCAGAGTCAATGTGATCTATCTTTTCAGTTTACCCAGCTGGCAAGCAATAAGGGCAATCTGTTCATCTCCTGCAGAAATTAAGTGAAATTGCAGTGTTCAAAAGCATTTGAGTTGGATTAAGAGTAACTGAAGGAAGCTGGCTGATTAAGAGTGAGTTGCATTAGGCACTGAGGTGTTTAAATGAAGATTAAGAAAGAGCACATGTGTTTCAGTTGGAAGAACCAAAATAATTAAACATCACTAGTCCCACTGCGTGGTGCAGCACAGACAACAATACTGGAACATCAGACTACAGATGGAGACTGTACAAAACATCACAGAGTTACTTTCTGGTTAACACAATGTGGCTTAGTTTTTTCTGGGGAAAAAAAAAAAACAAAACCAAACAGATGAACAGAAACTGCACACAGGTCTAAGAAATTCATCTTCAGGGCACTTTTTTGAGCATTTCTCCCCACACTTTGGATGAAGTTAGGAACAGAGGGCCTCGACAGGTTCCCTTGGATCATGAAATCCCACTCCCTGCTACAGCACATAAGCACATCAGGTATGTAACCCTACACCTCCACCCTCCCACATCCACCCCAGCAGCACCTGGGTCCTGCAGTGGTGGGAGGGAGGCAGCAAGGGATGAAGGAGCAGCAGTGACAGAAGAGAAGACAGAACTGGAAGAGCAGAAGGAGAATCACAACGATGCTAGAGGACAAAGCCAGCCACCGAAGGGCTGCAGTGAAGGGAGAGTGAGTGAGGGGAAAGGACAACCAACCACTAATCAGGTTAAAATACACCAGAATCTCCCTGTTAAAAAAAACAAAACCACAGGTGAAGGGACAATGCTGCGGAGGTCCCTCCCATAGCTCCTTCTGGGGCTGTCACCTGGGGAAGCCTGACACCTCCCCTCTGGCTCAGAGGCATGGAAAACACCAAGGGGTTGGAAGACAGCAATTTATTCTTCAGAAAATCTCTAAAATTTATGGGATTTCCATTATTTTGCCCCACAAAAATTTCTCCTTTGGTTCCAACTCCAATATGAAAGATAGGGAAAGTTTGACTATGGAAAGGAGGAAGATTTTTTAAAAAAGAAATATGGGAGACAGGTAAAACCTTCATTAATTTTAACTTAAAATGGAAAGGAGCTTAATTAATGAAAACAACAATAGTAGGAGGTCTTCCTTATGACCCAAAGCACATCCTGAAAAGGTCTCTCCCACAGGCACGGTGAAGCAACAGCATGGCAGCACAGCAGCTGCCAAGTCTGTTCTGATACTGTAATCACTCCGTTAACCACAAATCCCCATGACATCTCTTAGCTACATAAGTTGTTTTTGTTTTGGTTTTTTTTTTGTTTGTTTGTTTTTTGTTTTTTTCCCTCTCCAAAGAAGCTTTAAAAATAAAGACCTTTTCCATTTGGTGTACACGGTATTTTAGTTCAACTGATGAGTCTGGTATTGTAATTCCTATACTCATTAATGCAGCCTACATTCAAAAGCAAAACCTGCTCTAGAAGCCATGGTTCCTGTATATCTAGGAGCTGTATTTAGCACAAGAATGCTGGAAATAAGAATAAATTTAAACCTTTCTGTGTTCATTAAAACACCTAATGAGAAAATTACTGCCTAGAGCAGTAAATGGTAACTTGTTATTGCTGATGAAGACAGCAGAGCTCATTTGTAAATACAATAAATGCTATTTCAGCTACTCTGGCCCTGAATCAAAGAGCGAGCATGTTGTTCATTCACAAAGAAAACTGATAGGATTTGTACGGTCTGAAAGTGCCTAAACGTTGTATTTATGCCACTGAAGTGCAAAGCTGTACAGAACAGGATCCTCTTCTCATTGAGGTCAGGACAGCTTTTGACTCAAATGGAAGCAAATTAAATTCTGCTGCCTCTAAGCTGGTAGACCAGTCAAGAGGACCTATTGTGTCCAGAGCTTTAGGAGCCAAAATAAAGCAACCTGGCCTGAAAACACACGAGTGAAGCACTACGTTGTGTAATAGCTGCATGTCTTTTCAGAAAGGAGACATGTGCCACCGTGGTTGGAAAGCACAGCTATTCATATTCAGTCAGGCTTACGCCCTGGCACCATTTTTATTGCTCTCGACCCTTTGAGTGAACAAAATCTCAAAGAGGCAACATGAAAGTCATGCAGATTTCAACCACGGTTATTTCTGGAACTGCCAAAACCGGAAGAGAATAGCCTCTCCCCCACATTTTTAATCAGATTAGAAACAAAACACAGGAGTATTTTCTCACCGTCTTACATCACTGAACAAACAGGAACACTTTCACCCCAAAACAAATGATGCTACAGGAAACTATTCAGTCGCCAGGGCAATGGGAGGAAATTACCATCAAACTGCTCCTTAGTCTGTCAGTAGAGCCTGTAGCTTCGCGTTTGGACTTCACCACACCAGTGCCCCAGGCTCAGACACACCACATACACTTGATGCTGTGCCAGCACCCACTCTTAGACAAACCATCCAATATTGCATGATGGTTCTTTGTAATTTATGCATGCTGATACACCTATTATTGCTATTCAGACAGCTACAGGCAGTAACTGGAAACACTAAGGCCTAACCGGGACCTTGATCTTTTATTCCTTTTGAACAGGAACTTTTGTAGCAAAGTCCATTATAACCAGTATGGTACAAACTGGCAGGTGACAGCACAGCGAGCTCTGAGGAACATTCAGATGAACCTGAATTGAGAGAAAGACATTTTTTTCGCCATGCTGAGTGTAACACATTGTCTTTCACCTATTAAATTAAGCAAGGGCAAGGCACTTTCCCATACTTACAGCAGTGGAGTTAAATTATGCATTCAGAGCTAATTATCTGATATGCTGTTTAAACCCTGTCATTATACATGTTGAATAAGTAGAATGCAAAATGTAGCTCCCAGGCAAATAAGACAGACACAGGGTAAGCGTGAAAGACACAAACTTCCCTAAAGGACTGCAACGCCCGAGACACCAGCTGCCCACCTCCAGCATCTGGACAAAACTCTGGTGCATGGAAAGGATGATGCAATGCCAATTGTTTTGGTCTCCCCGCTGGGGTCGAGGTGTGTTGGCAGATGTGGGTGCCTGTCCTCTCAAATTCCAGTTGCTTTCTGAACACAAGCATGACTGATGAACCATCTTGCAAGGCAGGATGGCAGGCAGTTATTTTTTCTCCTCTGGTTTTCCTCATTATGCACATTTTCAGTAGTCTGGAGGAACAGCAACGTTTTGAAAGCCACAGAAACCGTGCAGCCCCAAACTTGCAGAGGGACTCACTCTGGCACATACCAGGAACAACCAGCAGTGACTGATTTGGTTCCCAGCCGCCCTCCTGCTCCCCTGGGGTGGCTGGAGCATCCCCGCAACCTCCGGAGGTGGCATGGGGAGCCCGGCTGGCAGCCTGCCAGCGGCCGCCTCTCCTCTGCCACAAAAGGCTGGCAGAGCTGCACAGAGCTTTGCTGGGGGGAGCAGACAAGGAGGAAAAATGCTCTCTCCTAGCACAAATACAGCTGTTTCCACAGACGCACGCCTGCAAAAATGCTGCTTTTGTTTCAGGCAGGAGTGTGAAATCCAACTGGTCCTTCACATTCTGCCGCTGCTTCTGGTAACCAAGGCCAGAAATCCTGAAGAAAGAGTGGTTCTTTTATGACCTGGAAAAGTTTGTCAAGAAATGATGGCAAAACCAGGCTTCATCTTTAATTAACACTCACAACTGGCAAACACTAAATGAAAACAACCAAACTGAGGAAAGCCCCTGGAACCAGGCAGGGATGTGGAAGCGTGGGACCACTGCATCGTCATTACTGGGGAATCCCTGTTCCCCAGGAAAATAAATTTCTGGCAGATGACATCACCATGGCTCTTGCTGACGGCTGCTCCCGTCAGGCTCCCTGCTGCTCCATCCCAAGCCTCCCCAGCCAGCTCGTGGCCAGCACAACTCCTTCCCTTACAGAAGTGAGGGTAGGCAGGTCCCATGGCATGGTGAGCCCGCACCCTTCCAACAGCCCAGCAAAGATTTCAGGCTCCTGCAAGTTTTCTTGGCACTTTCTGCCTGCACCCAGGCGCATCCTCCTTGCGCAGCCAGCATGCTCCTCCAGCCATGGCCATGACAAGGACCCCAGCGGCTCATGTGTCCTGCTGCAGGCTTCTTCAAAATGCTTCCCTAGAGGTTCGCCCAACTTGAATGAAGTCATTGCAGTTGACCTGATTTACACCAGGACTGAGACCAGGCTTAAAATGGAGGCAAGCTTCAGGATAACAAGAAATAAACGGTCCTTCAGGGGGTCGAAGTTGAACCCCAAAGCTCATTTCATCCAAGATAATGACAGTGATTAATAACAGTCTGAAAAGATGTTGTACCTCCAAAAAGACACCTTTATAAGTCATAAAAAAAACACTGGAAATGTCCTCTTCCTTGTCACTGTGAATATGTAATTGATTAAAAAGTTGATGCATCAGCAGGACACCAGAATTGTTTGCGCTGTCCTGGTTTGTGCTGTGGGTCCAAACGGCTACAGACAGTGCGATTATAGATGGTCCACACTGTAAAAAGCATCGCGCAGAGGTAAAACTGCCAAGCAGCAAAAGTAGCCAAGTTCCATTAATCACTGACAAAGCATCCTGATGCTAAATGCTTCACATTCATCCTTTCCTGAGCTTTTCACTTTGCAGTTTATTATAAACAGAGCTTGGCTCCTGAACTTCAGTAAACCCCCATACAAAGCCGCATTTTTCAAACTGTCACCCCTAGCAGTCTGCGCTCTCCTGATCATCCACAAACATTCCTCCGTATTTATATTATGTACGTTAAGAATGTTTTAAATTATTCTTCCACCCCAACAAATGAGCACTTACAATAATTCGGACGCTGGCACTGTCTACCTGCAGCAGGCAGACTCTACCATGCCCAGCAGAAGGGAGCTATTTTTATTTTACATGCATGCAGGCAAAACTTTTCAGAACAAGGAGACACTAGATAAATTCTTGCTCCTTTTGTTTTTTTTTTTTCCTGTTCCTTGCTTCCTGGGGGAACAGCGCTGCCTCCCTTCATGTTAGGGAGCCCACCCGGGGAGATACAATGCCAAAGGACAGCTGCTTTTCAACATTCCCCATGTGTTTATACAGGAAGTACCTATTCCTTATAACAGCTGGAAATACATTTCAGTGTATTGGAAAGCAGTATTTTTAAAGGATGGCAGGATCCTTTGCTTATATAAAGTGTCAGCTATCCTGTGGATCAACTGCAATTATCTTATGACTCACCTTCCAGTGGTGGTATGAATTTTGAACAATTACATATTTTAACTACGTAAGAAGATAAGAAACCTTTGGTTTTCCACAGAGCACTATCATCTCAACAAAGGCTTGAGAGATTTTTGTATTTTCCCTTGCCTCCCCATCACATCATTTGTAACACCCTTTTCCTTAGATCTTAACACACATTAGGAAATACTCACCAGCAAGCACTTAAGTCTCTTTGTTCCTTTATCCACCCTGCTCGATACTCCTCTGCCTTTCCCACACCCAGTTACAGAGCCTGGGTCTCCCAGGTTTCCACAGAACTGATGGCAGCTCAACATACAAAATCTCCCGGGGGCCCTTTTCAACCTCAACTCATGAATGCTTGGACCATTCCCCTCACCTACTGGAGTTCTGCATGTCTGCAAAACACTCAGCAATTGCTTATGTGCAAAAGCACTGCACAGGAAAACATTTCACAGAGTTTTAAGCTGCCACCATAGTGAGAGGGGAGCTGGAAAGACCCATGGATGGGATACAAACAACTCGCAGCCTAGATTCCTCGGGCAGACACCAGATGCATTCAGCAGCTGCTCCTTAGAGAGTATGAAGACAGCCCAACTGGTTTATACGACAAAAGCCCCTGTAACTACAACACTGCTCTATCAGCTTGAGCCATGCAGAGATGGTTCTTCAAAAGCCACTTGGGTTCTCCATCACCACACCATCCCTCAGTTCCACACACAAGTTTTTCTATATTACTGTTATTGAATTAACTGGCAGAGCCCAACAATAGCCAAAGATGGTAGAAATCTGAGTTGCCAGGTGAAGGTGAAACTTCAGCCCAGATATATCTCTGTTCACTGGAATTGCCTGCACTGCACCATTCAGGACAGATATGCATGGCAAAAATGGTCCCTGACAGGAAAAGCTTCCTCTTGATATTAGATAGATTAGGCCAGATTCTTCCTTAGAGTAGCTCTGATCTGCAAAATGGAACTGAACTAGAGATTGATTGACTATTATCATCAAATTATCATCATTTTTAGCTATACTTTGCTTAACCTCTTGTCAGAACTTCAGCTCCCTGGTGAAGGAGAAGGCCATGAGAGCTGGGAGAACATAAAGTGCCTTATGACACATCTGTCCGTACATTTTCCTGGTGAGAAAGCTTAAATGCTGGCGGTAATGTCATAAAAATTACCAGGAACTTAGCATAGGGCAGTTCAAAAGAAAAGACATATTTCTGTGACAGTGTTTAGAGGCTGATAGGATGATGAAAGCTCTCTCAATTTTCTTGCCATTCAAATGGAAGCCTCAGCTGTGCAAATTCAAAATCAGCAGACTACAGCAACTGTAGATAAGAGAGTCAATGTACCTTGGTTTCCAAGTTTGGGCTATTTAAGCCCTAACTCAGTAAAGTATTTGTGCTCTCAGCATCTCACAATTTAGGAGAGCAAGCAGGCACTGAAAGTTAGCGCTTCCCCAGAAATAGCCTCTAACTTCCAGAGTGAACAGGAACAAATCTCCTGTTCACTAGGTTCCATAGAGACCAAAAACTTCCTGTTTTTTCCAGGAAGAGATTCAAAGAATCATAGAATGGTTTAGGTTCAAAGGGACCTTAAAGACCATCTTGTTCCAACCCCTCTGTCATGGGCAAGGACACCTCCCACTAGACCAGGTTGCTCCAAGCCCCATCCAGCCTGGCCTTGAACACTTCCAGGGATGAGGTACCCACAACTTCCCTGGGCAACCTGTTCCAGTGCCTCACCACCCTCATAGTGAAAAATTTCTTCCTAATATCTCATCTAATCTGCCTTCTTCCCGTTTGAAGCCATTGCCCCTAGTCCTATCACTACATGCCCTTGTAGAAAGTCCCTCTCCAGCTTTTTTGTAGGCCTCCTTCAGATACTGGAAGGCCGCTCTAAAATCTCCCCAGAGCCTTCTCTTCTCCAGGCTGAACAACACCAACTCTCAGCCTGTCCTTATAGGAGAGACACTCAAGCCCTGTGATCGTCTTCATGGCCCTCCTCTGGACTCGCTCCAACAGGTCCACATCCTTCTTGTGCTGAGGACTCCCAAGCTGGAGATTCTCCAATAAAGACACTAAAACAGGCAACAAAATTTCCCTCTTGAGGATCTGTTCTCATCCCCTGGTGCAGAAGTCACCACCCTGGCAGAACAGCCCACTGCGAGTAAGTCCATAGGGACTTAGGCTGTTCAGGTTCAGAGCAGTTTCTGTACTCAGCCCGGAATCAGCAAAGCACAAAAACCTCTTAAAATAATCTATGTCTTTCTAAGTCTTCTTCCAGGCTAAAATTCAACATAAGGCCTTTTAATTGCTCTCGGAACAAACACCGCAGGGCAGAGTCCAATGGTCCTCTGCTAAAACTCCAACTGCAGACCACAGGCATCTTGCATCAGCGATAACTGAACCATTCAGTTGGGCTCTGAAGAGACACTTCATATACTAAACGTCTGTGCATTCACAATGCTAAGTCTTTATCCAGGCTGGAGCGTCAATGCATGTAGTAACAAGCTGTAAAAACACGTCAGCAGAATTTGAGCTGAAGTTGCCAAGTGTCAAAATAGGATAGTGTTTAAACATTTGCAAATTTTGCTTATGATACAGCAGCACAAGGCAAATATACCACCATTAGCATTTCAAAAATAGTTTCTGAATAAAAGGAAGCTTTAAAAATAACTTTGTTTTCTCCTGGCATCCCTATGCTAATAGAGTCTACTTTTAATTAAAGAAGTCTCTTGTATGCAAGCACAAGGCATCACCATCTTCTTATGCAATTTAAGCTCCTCTGGCAAAGCAAATCAGGCCATGGTCCACGTCTCCCTTCTCCCCAACAAACCCAGGAGGTTTTGTGCACAGGTTGGTGTCTCATGCCACTCCAGATGTCCTCATTCCACTCACAGGTCACAGTAAGCTTGTGGCAGTCTCTCTGAGACAGATCTTTCAAGTAAACTACGTGACACCACTGAGAAACATGATTAACTTTTCTTATAGATAAATCAACTAAGCCAGAGAGAAATGAATTTGTTTATCCGAAGTCATCAGATTACCACTTGTACGTCATTAGTACCATAGCAGACAGTAAAGTATTAAAGCAAGAGGAATCAACATAAAACTATAAGGTAGGAAAAAGAAACAGTGAAATTTCTATCGAGGAAAGTGTAATCACATAATAAACAACATAATGTACCATAATGTATAACTGCAGAGGTGGTGAATTCTAGTTACACAGACCCTCCTTTTCCATAGGATGCTTTGCTGTGCAGTGCCAACATTTTTCCAGACCATTTTATGCATGTCTTGCAGAATACGCTGAGCTGTTTAATGTATCTTTCAGTACATTGTTTTTTTTCCTTTTCCTCTCATTATCTTCTCAGGTATCCAACCCAGATCTGTTGTATGTAAACACTGCTAACTAATTCAAGAACTATCTACCTAGAAATCTCATTAGCTAAGACAGTGAAAGCATTGCTAGAATAGATAAAGATGATTAATTTTGTTTCTATTAGCTGAAAGGATACAACAAACAGCTGAGAAGATCTAAAATTACACACTTGAAATGAAGCAACACTAAATCTGAGCATGGCACTGAAACAAAAACTCTGGACAAGCAAGAATTCTACAAGTGAGGTCCTCTGGAAAGCAAGTTATTAACCTGACTTTTAATCTGTTTGGCCAGTACAGCTTCAGTGGTAAACATACTCTGTCACCGTTTTCACTCAGGATTTCGATAGACTTCATCACTCGTTTTCTCTAATACCTCCTTGCTATAGTTTAAAAGGTTCTATCTTACTATACGGCCTTTTACTTCCCAGCTCAAAACAAACAAACAGATAGACAGAAGCACTGTGTTGGGCCGCTGGTAGCGAAGAGATCGCAAAGTTCCAAGGTATTTTAGAGCTGGTCATTTTACAGGATTTATGTGTAAGAGAGGTCATTTAGTGTGGTGGTGCCAACAGCAGTGCCATGGAGAACCAGGTAGAAGAACTGCAGTATTTCTGCCCATGTTCGCATCACAGCAGGCCAAGTGCTGTAACAGTCCTTAGCACCTTCAGGCTACTCTGCGAGCTCCGGGCAGCTCCAAGACGTAATTCACACCCAAAGGAGGCATACCTTGAGACTGATGTTAAATCCATCAGACTACAACATCAGATGGGAGAAGGAAGTATTTTTCCCCTCACCATCTGAAGAAAGTAAGGCAAGCAGGAAAGGAAGGAGACTCTGCTGTAAAACCAGAATTAAGATGTGCCCTGGTGACAAGACGCTGACCTTCTGTGCTACCATTCATCGATTAGCACTACAAAACATTGTGCCGAGTTTTAGCTTTAAGGCTTCTCATAACAATATACTTATGCACATGCTTACAGATTTTAAGAAGTGGGGCCTAATTAATATAAACTGATTAAGTTCCTTAACTTCAAAAGTGATGGACAAGTTTAGGCTTTTTATTTTAAGATACCTTCTCTGCCACACCCTGGAGGGGCCTGATTTTCACGAAGTACCACTCACCCTCTCTCCAAGAGATCCCTTCTTGCTGTACCTCAAAACAGCCAGCCAGAAATGTGGGTCACACTGGAGAGCACGGGGTGCACGACGCTAAACGCCATGTGTCTCCAGTGCTCATCTTCAAATCCCGACCAACTTGTTTCCTTCTCAACTGCGTGTTTCTGAGCACAGAACCTGGCTCGCTCTACCGTATGACAAGCCTACCTTGTGCTCCAGAGCGTAGCATCCAGAGAGCTCTCATCCTCTTTTTGCCACAGCACAGACACTAAATCCTCAGTGCTCATCAGAGGACAGTCAGTCTGCAGCCTTTCATGGCATACGCCTGCTAATAAAACTATGCCCTGACACACAGCAACTCCAGGTGTCAGAGCCCAAAGAGGACTTATGCTGCCAAAAGCGTAAGCTGCTGTTCTCACCACTGCTAAAGGAACTGGCTGTATAGATTCAAAACCCTGAGTTTTTTTACTGCATCACCTGCCTACAAAAAAAAAATTTAAAAAATGCAGCCCTAAGAAGAAAAAGAAATGTAAATGTAAGCAGGAAGACATGAATTTTAGTCAAATCCTGTGGGCAGACTGCACGGAGACAGATAAGGAAAACTTATATTTCACGTACACTAGGGAAATACCTCTGGGTCAGGGCTCCATGAAAGCAGTGCTGGCTGGAGATACAGTGTACAGCTGCAAACAGGTACTGTAGCTTGTATCAGTTCAGGTAATGAAGAAAGGTATGCAGGAACAAGACAACTTTTTTTTTTCCTTTGAAAGTGTAGCTAAATTTTTTTTTGACAGTTTTGCTAGTCAAAAAATGTCAAAAGTAAAAAGAAAATAATCATATATGCATCCAACAGTTGCAATATAGCAAATTCAATACAGCAAGGGTTTGTACATCTTCATCTGGTGTAACCAGACTCGTCTAGTCAGTATCTTCTAAGAAATCCATCAGGACATACTGCCAGTTTTCCATTTCACTCATAACCCAGAAGAGTGTCAATTAATTTGAGAGGCCTGCGATGCTCTTTAGTTCAGACCTTCCTTAGACTTCAGAGGCTCTAAATGTTGGAGGGAAGAAGGGAAAGGCTTTGAACAGGCTGATGGTGTCCTATAGGAATGGTCACACCATAGAGGCAGAGGGTGCAAAATTTCATGGATGGCTTAAACTGGATCCAAGCCCAAACTCCTCCTGCACAAGGTGTTCCCATGCTCCCATCTCCCAGCCCCAAAGCAAACATTGCCACAGACTCTCTTGTGTCAGCAGTGCAATCCTATAGCAACATAGAGAAGCAGGAAACTGATCCAGGTGAAAGCTCATCTTTGGCAGTTTAGTATGTGCTGAAGTGTATATAATTATTGATGGTGCAAACTTGTATGTAAGAGTCAGCAACACCCTGGAAGTCCATGAAGGAGTGAGTACCAGGGGACACTATCTCACAAAACCAAGAGAACATCTTTAGGAGTTTCAGCAATTGTTCATCTGTATGTAACTCATCTTCCTACTTATTAATACTCACAAAACACATCGCCAATATTTATCAACAGATTATATGGCAGTCCCTCCCTGAAGTGGTCAGACGTTGTTATTGCCCCCGTTCAGGGGGACACAGCCTCTACCCTTCCCCAACACCTCAGCCTCTCCTCTGGATGGCTGTCCAGCACAGCCCACCACCTCTAAGTCCCCAGTCAACCCACCAAACAGACCACAAGCTCCCCTCCTCCAGCAGCAGTAAGTGAAGGGAGCTTCTTGGACCCCCGGCCACCCCCCATCCCTCCTCACACAGTGGTGTACGTGCTGTGCTGAGAGAGATGCCCTGGTACAACAGATGGGATTCAACGTGAGGATTATGGCACTGCTTTTATGTCTGGCCTTTAAAGGTCCCCAGACAACACCCGTACCAGTGCTGAATCAAGCCTCAAATGTAACCGCTGAATGCATTTTATGGGCATAATTCCCAGGGTCTTTGAAAACAATGCGTTCTGTCAAAATAGCATCTGAACGAAATAGGCTCTTTAACCACCCAACAAAGCCCTGTTTGATGTGCCACATTCCAGGAAGCACAGCTCAGTATGATTTTATCTGTGCGTTGTCGGGCCCCTTGTGCCTTTTGTTGAAAAACTAATACAGCTCCACAACAGGGGAGAAAATATTCCTCTCTAATAAAGTATGCAGCCAGAAGAAGAGTCGGTATTAAAAAAAGAACCGTCATACCAAGTTTCTCTGGTGTCACGGTTTCTGCTTTCTTCCTTCAATGATCTAAATGCTTACCTCCTAGAATTAGGGTCTCTTTTCAGGCCACCTGTAGTGACCAAAACATTTATACTAATCCAGCTGGTAAGGCAAAAACCAGAATGTGTTTTGTTCAGCTGCATCCCCTTGAGCCTCCAATATATGCGCATCACCTAGTTTGCTTTTAAGTCATCAGTCATGACGATCATCTCACTGAAGTCAGTGGGAGGCCTCACAGAAGAGAAGGATGCTTCCTTTCTCCTGAGGGCAGGATGCTTATGCCTTGGGATAAATTTCATTTCTCATGTCCATGTAGGCCCACACAAGCAAATAGAGTACATTCTGCTCTAATGACACTGCACACCCAAGAGTGAAAAGTCAATACCGCAGAAAAAGAAGTCCTACCCAAGCTTCTCAAGTGCTCAAAAATCTCTGCATGATCACAACACAATGGCCAAAGTAGGTTAAACAAAAAGTCCATTTACCTGCTATTCTTTCTTCAACAGCTGCTAACAGGGGAGGCTTACAGGAGAGCATTAGGTGGTGGCCAGTGACACTCTCCCAGTACAGGCTCTCTAGACAACTTCTAGATATCTATGAATGAGAGACTTCCTGGGCCAGCAATGGCATTTTTGTGTTTAATAGCTCCCAAACAATTTTCATATCATGATTTTGCTTTTATGGAACCAGCTCTGCTTTTGACATTTCTGTCAAAATATATTTTGTATTTAAGCTTAATTACTTCTATGAAAAAAATGTATACTCTTTGGTTCTGAACCTGCCACCTGACAGTTTTTTCTGAAGTACCTTAGCTTTATTACAAGCAAAAAAAAGCAGTTGTTTCCAACCCATTTTATTCCTCATGCTCACGGTTTTGTAGAGCTCTGCATCTCCTTTCTGTAGTGTCTTTTCTGTGATGAAGAACCTTCACCTTGGAAGTCTGTGGTTATTTAGAAGTCATCCCATACCTGGGACCATTTCTGTCACCCCACACGGTGCCCTTCCAGATTAGTCCAACCTGGCTGAGGTGAGCTGGCCACCTATGGTCACAGACTGAGTCACTGCTTAGGAAATTTTTTAAGCATTGTGAGAGCTGACAACTCACTTCACATCCCTCAAAGCAACATTTAGCAAATGCCAGTAGCACCTGAGGGCCACATTCTTGCCCAATCTAAAGTTCCAGCTCAATTAATAAAATGACACCCATGACAGTCTAGCTTGTTCTGTTTAATGACTTCTTAGAAGGGTATCGACTAAATCTTCATTCCTGCAAAGAGCATGCAGTCAGAGTGTTTGCACATCTTAGTACTTCGCTGCTCCATGCTGCTTTTTTCTTCTCTCTCTCTTTTCTCCCCCCTCCCC
>VZSZ01011076.1:108062-136129 GCA_013398815.1 Ibidorhyncha struthersii
CACTGAGCCCAAGAATGGAAGATTTAATTTGCCAGCCAGGCACCCCCTGAGCTGCAATCACCTCCATGGCAGCCCATCAGCATGCTGGGCTCCACGCTCTGTCAAACTGGCTTCCCGCAACTGAAACCCCATTGCTGTCCGCAGTGTCAGACAGCTGCCAAACCAGGCGGGCAGGATGAGAAGAGTCTGCCCAACATCTCCCCGCTGCCCTGCTAACTGGCACATGTAGCTGTTCTGGAGCAGATGCTGACATACACTCTTCAGAGACGTCCACAGCCAGTGAGGCCAGCACATTTGCACATTTACCAAATTTAAAAAAAAAAAAAAAAAAAAAACANACCGAGAAAATTGTGACTATTTTGCTCCAGCGCAGCAAGCCAAAATTCCCTCTCATAAGAAGTGAGGAAGTGAGGGAAGAGGGGAAGTGTTTAACTAAAGGTGGCACAAAAGGATGCTTCCAAGAAGGTGATTTCTACTGTCGGGACCTCAGAAACAGCCATTTAAAAGATAAAGTGTTTTCTAAACACCTTCCCCAGTGTTTCTGCAAGGAGAATCGTTTCAACCCATGGAAGCTGTCTGTTGAGCTAAAGAACAATGTATTTTGCACTCCCTCACAGCTATTTTATTCACAAAACACGCACCTGTTGGTCAGCATGTTTTTGGAGCCATGGTGGGGAGATGAAGAGATCTTCAGCCTCGTCAACCACTAGCACACTGCCAACCATTAGCTTCTGCACGCTGTGAGACCATGCTGCCTGTGCTGCTGCGGCCTTCGCAATTCAGCTGCTGCTCTGCGGAAGCACATTAGGATTGACTTGTTCAGTTCTCTATACTATTGCATTTCCATGTGGTACGGATGGGATTCCTTTTCTACCTCAGCACCTCTCTCCCTGCATTTTGGTTTGCACTTCTGGCTTCACTTGCTGGATTGCTTGGAGCAGATTTTTTTGTAATAGCTCAAGATAGACCTAAAACCTCCTTGGAAAATATTAACGTATAACAATTACGGAATTTCTTACCTTATTCAGGTAAGTGGGGCTCTTAGTTCCTTGTTATATTACCTTACTTTTGGCTGAAAAGTGATTTACATAATTCTGTAAGCTGACATTCTCATTACTTGCTTGCACTTCCATATGCAAACTCTACCAACAAAACCCTGCAGTATCAACAATAGGTACAGGAAAACAGGAACAGGCCTCATTGTTCATATGTACATATTAACAAATTCATTTCAAAATCTGAGGTTTTAAATCCATGTAAAAGGTTAATTCAATATAACGCAAGTTTTCTGGATTTTGCTTTTAATCAAAAAGACACATATTACTAGTTCAAACGATTTAGAGAAATCCAATCGTATTATATAATCGCTGTTTTTTTTATCATGCAAGCATATAACCCTATCAAAACAAAAAAAAACAAGTTTACAAATCTACCAGTGGTTAAACCGTACAAAGTAGGAATTACATTTTTAGTCTTTAATACTTTGGAGTATTAAATTAATACAAAGTCCCAAACAAACTGCCTGCAGCTAACATCAGGTCAACCTGACCTACTAACTAGGGTTACACATCAGAAGGACGTGAGAGTCCCGTAGGCCTTTGGAATTCCCCCACTTTCCCAAGATTTGTTAAAAATCTACATTATTGTTTCAGAGCGCACTGCAGCCAGCTTCCTGAGCTCTCCTGGGAGTTACTTCCCAGCACTGGAGGATTTCAAAACACCTGAGCAGACACAGCCTCACCGCCTCTGCTCCCTTGCAGGACCACCTTCCCTTTCCATGCACCCCACCGCACAAGGGGAGCCATCCTGCCCTGCGGCTCGAGTGCCCAAGAGAAATAACCCCTGAGCATCTCTGCTGTTTCTGTAGCATTGTTTATAATTATACCAAGCATCTCCCCTTGCACATTAATTAGCTCTCTGGTAAGTGTCATTTAGCCTGTTCTCTCCTGAGACTGAGTCACCTACAACAAATCCCCATCTCTATTTTGTGTTTACTTAAATATACAGCAGATGAAATAGTTCCAATATGTAATTTTTATAAATACTACCTCACAGATACAGCTACTTGTGTACTGGCACATTATCTTCTTGCGTAGGCACATTAATCTGTTAGTGTATATATAGTCCTGTGCATATATGAACAGGCAATTGTGGCTTCTCACATATGGATATGGAAGAGAGATTAACCCAATGCTCCTTAAATAAGTGACTGCTTTGAAGTACTTCATAAACATACTTAGCATAATGCAGTTTGCATCCTGACTGGGGCTTCCAGAAACTACCAGAATATACACAAATTATAAAGATGTTTCTAGAAATAATTACAAGACTCCTGTCTTCTGTTTTACACAGCACCAGTATTTTAACTCAATGATCTGGCACCTAATTTTGCCAAAATGTGACGTTGAATTAACATCGTTTCCTCTTGCCATCACATCAGAAAGCTGTTCTCTGCACAAGATAGCTTTACTCTCTAAGCATGCGTGCGTGTGTACACACACTCATCCTACAGAGGAATTTGCATGCATTAACAGATAACTCAATAAAGGACATGAAACCACTGCACTGCGATCACTGTAATTGCTGCACCTTTGCCAGGTCTATTTGTGCTGGCTTGCCAGGCACTTGGCTGGGGCATCACCAAGCAGAGCTGACCCAGCACGGGTCTGGGGACTGATCTCCCCCAAGGGACGGGGGACCTTGCCCAGCTAAGTGGGAGCTGCCTCATCAACTATTTTGAATTGATTGTGCCTCCTCCCCTGGGTATGGCTGCACTAGTTACTGCCATATATGCTCACAGCTGTTGTTGCCTGATGCCTTTAATGGTCATTTGTGGTCTAAAAAAAAAAAAAATTTAAAGGCAGCTAGAAGGGACGACAGACGCCCTTCTGTTAGTTTTACAGAGACACAGGAATAAATATAGTAAATAACGTATCGTATTTCAGACCCATCTTTTGCATTGTTTCAGCAACAAGACTTCTTTCTTGTTCCAGAAAAATTCCAGTCTCTCTTCCATGCTCCAAAATAGCAAGGGGTATACAATTAAATTTGAAGAGTTGCAGCACAAACTTTCTAAATCTTTGCTCTCACCTACAAACTTAAGGCTATTTGTATATGTCATTTTCAAGATGGCAAGCAGCCTGCACCTACTGCTATCATTAGCTAAATCTGTGCCTTCTGATACTTCTCACTTTCCAACCTTATCTATTATTTTCCTTCCTCTCACTTGGAGGAGCACATCAAGCTCCCTGACATGATAGAGAAAAGCTGAAAAACAGTCTGTGTTTAATAAGCAAAACTGTGCCCCATTTTATTTATTTAGGCAGTTTCTCTGAACTCACTGATCATATTTGCATTAGCGCTCCTCATCTGGACTAGTTGGATGCTACAGAGCAAACCCTGATTAATAATTGATATTTCATGAAAAACATACACTTTGGGAGCTATTCTGCTCCTCAAGACCTTTCCTCTGTTTCAGTTCTCTTCTTTATTACTAAGGACATTTGTAGACAACAGGATCATTGGTTCTTAAGTGAACATCTGCTATTAAAAGCTATCTCCCAAGTGAGCCACATCTTGCTTGCCTTGGTCACACAAATAGTTTTATCGACTTCAACAGAACGATTTGTGCGAAGCAGACAGGACTTGACCTCTGCCAATAACTACGTGGCATGTCCCTGCAGGCTGCTCTTGACACTTTGGTGATCTCACACACCAAAGTTTTAAAGTACTAGTAGTTTAAACAGAAAGACACTAAAGAAAACAAGTTCCTGCTATTGTATGCAACTCTAAAGAAGAGATGATAAAGCATAAGACCTTTTCCTTACCAAAATGTTTCCATCGTATTTCAGTGCCTGTTTTGCATAGATAAATTTCTCCCAATATTGTTTTTTCTTCCCAGTGCTTAAAACAGGAGAACGCTACAAACTCAACCCTCTTGTGTGGGGTTCCCAATTGCAGTTTGGGGCTGGTGAACAGCTGTCATTGCTGTGCTCTGCTGGGACATGGGGTGAGAAGTTACTGCAAAAGGGAAACTGGAAGGTGAGCCCAGTCATACTAGCTGGTAAATTGGCAGTCTCTTAAGGAGTGTTACAAAAAACAGGTTTTACACCAAACCCTCATGCCATTGTGTCTTGCACCTGGCAGTTTTCCAAGTGTTTTAGTACAAAACTACAGATGCAACATCTCCCTTCCACTGCCAGCTGCCGCAATGGACAAGCTTGGGTAATGTTCTCACTGCTTCTTTTGCATTTGTACAACTGGTAAGTGATAAAACTAATGCTTACAAAGAGATTAACCGCAGAGTAGGCAGTGCTGAACTCCTCCACTGAGCCACAAACCACAGCCATCCTATATTTACAACTCAGCCCTAACGCCACATCCTGTCAGCACTGGACTCCCTCTCTCCGTATATTTTAGTCTAGGCCTGCTTTTTTGTTTAAGCAAAATATTGGAAAACAGCCCACTGCTGCACAGATGGGTACATACAAGATGGGTATACTCCACCTCTTAAAGCGTTGTCCTTAGGTGGCTGATTCAGTCAGAAATTATCCAAGGATTCAAACGCGCTCCAGTTACAACAAGAGCTGGTTAATTCCTCAGAAAGTGACAGCACTAAGCAGCACGGTCTCCCTGGTCAACCCTCCTGTGAAGGAGTGAATGTGCTGCTAATCCTTTTAAGACTGTCCACCACATGTTGGCTAGTAAGGACTAATGCTGTCATAACAAAAAATGCTGTCTGCTACAAAATATTAGTTGCTTTACTTCTGATTATAATAGCTGTTTTCATACACATAACAAAATAGACTTACATTTATATAGGCTTTTAAACAGTTTGGAGTTTTATTTTAACTACAGAATTTAACATTTACTCTAGAGGCTTTTTTTCTGGTAGTTAAAGCACTTGCAATTTAATGTCCTTAATATATGAACTGTGTCAGCATCATGATTTGGGCCGGACTGGCCACTGAAAACGGACAGATGGTCTCCCGTACCTCTCACTTCAGGGAGAGAAGGATGAGGGAGAAATAAATGTATGAGTTTAAAAGAAAACTACACTACTTTAATGAAATATTAATAATAATGTAATAAAAAGAAAATATAATAATATCAAAAAAGAAAATAATGAAATATATACAAAGCCAGTATCAAGCTCCCAAGATGACAATCACATCACAGGCAGGCACTAGGAACATCCCAGACTGGACTCAGTGATGGACAGGATCTGGATTCCTGATCTGGATTCAGGAATGCACGGATCAGGATCAAAGGCAGATGAACAGACAGAGCCCTCCTCGGATGCCGGCCATTGAAGAAAGAGACCTGACCCCTTTGATCTCTCAGCTTTTGTACTGAGTGTGATGCAGACAGGGTGGAATACCCCAGTGGTCAGTTTTGGGTCACCTGTCCTGTCCACTTCTCCCCACAGGTGTGACCCCTCTACGCTTTTCTGCTTCTGACCCTCCAACGGGGCAAATAACAAAGTTAGCTGGCCTTGGCTGTTAGAGCAGTAAGTATAAGCAATAGCCTCTCTGCATACCATGCCTTGGTATAAATGATAAACATCAGGTCTTATCACTGCTTGAAGCCAACAGTGTCTGAAAAATATGGTGTTAATTTCACAGAGTTCAGTTAATTAGAAGAGGTTTAGCTGAAAAGTAAAATTACTGAAAAGAAAATTGGTTCTGTTTTACCTCAAACCAGGACAGTCAGAAACAGCTATTTAGGACACATGCTTTACCTTTGGACCTTCATCCAGCTGTGTCCTTCCTGAGGACTATTGCACTGACACTACCTAGATGACACTGCAGCACAGATTTTACCTGCTCTCACACATATGTTTCCAGCATTCCACCCATAGTCCCCCCAGGCACAAGGGAGGCCCTTTTGTTCCTAGGAAGAGATACCTTATGCATAAAATCACCACAATAACTGGGCTGGGCTCTAGCGGGGCTGCCAAGTGTCACCCACCTCCCGCACACAGAGCTCAGCGGGGGCCGTAGTGAATTCCCGGGATAAGGGGGGCAGCTGTGGCACCTGGCTTTCTGTGGACGGCCTTTGTGCACGCCCTGCCTGTGCCTGCAGCCTCACAGCAGAGGCAGCAATGGAGGCACCTAATGAGGGAAGGATAACAAGGAAGGGAACAGGAGGGAGGCTGAGAGACAAAGAAAATGGTGTATTTACAGGAATCCCAATTATCTCGCAGAGTGACTTGACTACATCTGTCCCCAGCTCCTTTTAAGGTATTCTACTGTCCAACTGGTACCAAAACCAGAAAATGAAGTGGAAATAACTGGAACACAAGATATGATGCAACTAGTGGGAAATTACCAACTCCCTTACTTGAATTCCCTGTACATCTTTAAGGGGATTACTGATAGCTCTTCTGAAGTCTAAAAGAACTGACAGACATTTGGCTTAGAAAACACATACTTCCTTGGAAAAAAAAAATTAAAAGTTATTTATCACTTTCTCATTATCCATCCACCTCCTTTTTCCCACGTTAGTAAGACAGGGAGGAAACATAGCCATCTGACAATTCATTTGCTGTAGTTTATTGATTTCTCATATGAAGCCATGTTTCCCAGACTGTGATGTCATTTATTTCCATAGCAACTGTATAACATCAGAGGACTATACTTAAGCAGGTGGAGGACAACCTTTAGGGAACAAGAATGTCTTATGTTCCTGCAAATCTGCCTGCACCAGAAAAGGGCTTTTAGAAGATGTCTGCTGAAAACTGGCTCTGAATGGACTTATAAAAGACTGAGCAGTGACGGTATTACTAACCATTTTTCATTGGCAGTGGTCAAATCAAATTCAGATGTGCCAAGCCTACTCCTCTCCGCTCTGCAGAGCACTACTCTGTACGTGCCACATTCAGAGAAGTGGCAGAAAGAGACAACTTTTCCCCAACCCACACCAAAGTCCCCCCTCCCCCCACAAAAAAGCGGTGCTCACCAATTTACCAATGAACCCAGTGTGGTTACCAGCATTTCAGAAGCTTCCAGGTCCATACTTAAAACCTAAGCCATCCTGTCAGCACCAGCCATCCCTGTCCTTTGCATGACAAACTTGTGCAGCAGTTGGCTCCAGCCACATGGTGGGCCCTGAAGTTCCTCATTCTGCAGAAGAGATGGAACAGAAGCAGTCCAGGGACAGACTTACTTGATTGCATGAATTACTAATTACATTCATTACCTCCCTCAGAAGGTAACGTTTACCCAAAGTACCAGAGGTTCAGGTCAAAGCCTCCACAGCTCCTAGTCCTAGACATGGTATTGGCTCCTCTTCAGCAATCACAGTATTTGAGCCAAACCTGATCTTTTTTCCCACCTAGCTGGCCCATTCTTTTTCTCCCCAGAAGGCACAGCAGCCTCGCTCACAACCACAAGAAAGAGACCCTGCTAGAGCAGGTCTTTCTTCACCACCTAAGAAAGCAGACTGGTGTCAAGGAGAGGGATGCGTCCCAGGGTCAGCCCTCAGAGGCAGATGAATAGGCTGACTCACCCCCGAAGCACTCGCCCCCTGACTCACTGCCTCTCATGCTCATTCGAGTTAGCGGCATATAAAGGGAAAACAGACACAAAGGTGCTCAGAGATTATCAGCAGCTGAGAGAGAGCTGACAGAGCCACCTTAGAATCGCTGGGCTGGGTACAGACCTGCTTCCTTCCAGTTCTCCCATAGGCATACACAGTATTTATTAACACCCATGCAGATGACCAGATCTTCCCACCATCAATAAATATTGAGTAAACAACTCTACTTCCATCACTGTAAAATACTTCTATAATCTCTACTGGTCAAGCATTCCAGGCTGGTTTCTGCTTCATATAAAAAAAAAAAAAAAAAAAAAAAAAAGAAAAGGTGAAGTAAGTCACTTTACATGGCAAATAAAAAAAAATTAAAAAATAATTGTTGTTACATCTTTTTTCTTCTGTGAAAGTCAAGAGAGATAAACACCTTAAATGAGGTTCAGCTCACGAATCTCTTCACACAACAAAAGCACTAGATGGTAAATGGTTGCCTATTCAGCAGGTTGCTAAATCCATTACCATGAATTAGTGATCTACTTCATCTTAGCAAAGCATAAACTGAGGCTTTTGCTTTAAAAAACTTTAAGTTGCAACAAGAAGCTGGTCTTTTTTCCTACTAGCAAAGTATATAAACTGAGAAGGGATGCTTTGGGTAAATTCAAGACTTTAATTATTCATTAGTTTGACTAATTAATCTACAGTTCAGTAGAGGTAATATTTTCTTTAAAGTAGCCTCAGAACTCACGGAGATAGAGCAACAACTGACAGTGCAAATATATTTTTCTTTTTTCCTATTAGCACCACATTAGGCGGCACATAAAACTTTCTTTTGACATGTAAGTACTTTCCCATTGAGGTAACATAGTATGAGTTCAGATGATTGCTGCCAATAACCAATATTTTCCATTTTTATGATCTCTGTATCCTTCAGAGGCTTCCCTCTGCTTTACATCTCCATTGCCCATTCATTCTCAGTTATCTCCAACATTTACAACCTGTTGCCAACCAAGATTTGATTTACTTTGCCAGTAATGCCCTTTCTTGTGCCCTTCAGTCTGTGCTTAAACATAAACTATATTGACAGCTAGAGAGACTTGACTGACAGCTCCCTGTGTTTCTCTTTCTGAGTTTAGCCTGTAAATGTTGTGTATAGCCTCATGAAGGCACATAGATGAGGAGCCGATGCCACTAAAGATGCCTCAGTGGCAGGCAGCCTCCCTGAAATACTCTGCATATATTCCCACACTCTCAGGTGCATCCCAAAGACAACATGAATATTATTCAGCCAATGGCCCCTGCATGGTTGCGCTGGAGAACACGTAACAATTTAAATAGACTAGAAACTAGCCATACCATAAAATGCTGTTCTTCCTGCAGAAGAATATATAATTCTCCAATCAAACCCATGGATCAGTTTAATGAGTTGACTAACATTTTTCTACAGTAACTCTTTGGTTTGTGCTCAAATTGTATCAGACATCCTGCACATAGGTGTTCAGCCTGTGCTGTATTGACCTATTGCTATCATACAGCTACTACTAGAAGGTCCCTCCCTCAATGGAAAAGCCTGCAGGGCTGCATTCCTTTCCCCCTTTTCCCAGGTACCCCAAGAAGTGACTGTTCAGCTGGGAACAGAGACCAAGAGAAAGAACATTTTTGTCTTCTAGCCGAGGAAGAGCTATTACGGAAAGACACCGAGGGTTGTTCCTCCCCCATCTGCAGAAGAGATATTGCAGAGATCTGTGCCAGATAACCAGGGCAGATGCAGTGAGGGGAATATCTTCCCAGGAGGAGGCTGGGTGTCCAGACATGATGCCTGGGGACCAATGCAGAGGCTCAGCCCCTGCATGCAGGGTCCCCACATGGCAGGACGCGCTGGGACTGGCCAGGAAGTGTGTTCTGAGGGATAAGAGTTCTCCTCCACCAGGAACACATCTGCAATGGGATCGTTGAAGATGTCTGCAGTGATGATATTCAGATGCACCAAAAGACCATGATTTTCCAAAACAGAAACCCACACCTAGACAAGGAGTTATTTCAAACTCTGTTTCCATTAGCCCTATTGACTTGAAGCTTAATCCTGCAAAGTCTTTCCTGCTCCACAGGACACCCAACACAGATCCTACCTCTGTGCTCAAACACTGCAGTACCTCCCCAATCACAAGAGAGCGACAGGGCTGCCTGCCCAACACTCCTCTGTGTCACATGCTCCACACCCGGCCTTTATTGAGACCCAGGAGGTGAAAAATCTTGGTCCACGTTAACAAATCATTACTTAGCAGATTATTCCATATGAAATATCAGAAATTATCTTCAATACTTACTTGTAATTCAATTCAAGTTTAGTTAGATGTAATTATTTGGACTGCAAGAACATAATACCTTTTCCGAGCTACTCACACTCTGTTACATATGACATAAATATCAAAATAATCTGGAACCTCATTCTAACCCCGACTGACATTGGTATACATCACTATTACCTCTACCACTGTAATACAGCCCATCCAGATGTTCCAAGAGCACAATTAATTTGGCAGTATTTAAGATCATGCTCATATTACCTAGAATAGGAAAGTGAAGTGTTTCAAAAGTATTTTCAGTTCTTCATTTAAAATTAACATGTGGAAAACTGTTTTCATTTGTGCAATTAGCTACAACCCTAAGAATATTTTCCTACTGTATTCACTGAGCAACAGTGAGGGCTCAGCGAAAACAGGAGCAGAAACAAAGCAAATTGAAGCAAGCCCATTTATGTCTAGTTCTGTTCCTTCGTCTTTTGTGAGCAGAAGGACCACATATGATGGACAGCTACCAGCCTCTTGAAATCAAATCAGTTTCTTTCAAAGAACATTTGTATTTTGTAAACCAATTAAACCACATGAATAGTACAAGCATGAATAGGCTTTTGTTTTATTCAAATTAAGATATTTTGGATTTGTGAAGATGCAAATAGATATGACAAAAAAAGGTAACAAGGGTACAATAGAAAATTATGGAGCAGGGAGAAATTTAATTACATGCTTCTTTGATTGAAAGTTCAAGGTTCTTTTTATATTGCTTCAAATTTAAAAATTCACAGATCCCTTCCTTCTGTTTTCCAAATATGTTCAGGAAAATAAGTTGGTTGAATTTGTCCTTCCATGGCTTTTAATTGCAGTTGCATGCTATTTGTATCCTTTTATTTCTATGGAAATGCAAGACCAGTTCCAAGTCATGAACTAACACACCTCCTTTTAATGAAGACTGGATAAAAATATGCAGTCCTCCTGCAACAGAAAAATCCTGCAGAATTTAACAGTGCACAATAATCCTTATAAAAAAAGTTTAAAGAGCACCTAAACCAGCCAGCAGAGCTCTACAACACTATACTCAACAGCTGAAAAGAGCAACACTCTCCATCAAATACTGGAAGTTTTTAAAGCAGTTTTTAGAACAGTATTTCATTCCCTTAAGTGAAACCCTTCCAGTAGATTTAAAACAGAAAATCCTACTGACACAAGCAATGGGTTCTGCTCACAGCCCTGTTGCAGCCTGACCCTGCGGAGCTGACAACCTTCATTCCTATCCCCTCCTCAGAGTGATGCCCCAACCTCCTTCAGCACCACCCACTAATTCCCATTCATTCAGGTTCAAAGATACTGTGAGGCCAATTTACAAAAACATATGCATGACAATAGCCTTCCTCATTTCAGAAGTCATATTCAGGATGAGGAGAGGGGTCCAGATACGTGGAGTTCTGCTGTACAAGTCTTGAACAAGAACTTTGATCATCTGGGCCTAATCATATTCCCATTAAAACCAATAGGAGCTTTGTCAGTTTTACCAGGAGCTGCATCATGTGCCTGACACTGCTGGCGGGACAAGACACCTATGGAAAAAGGCACTGACCAGGGTCTTTGCCAACTTCTAGGCAAGAACTCACTACCATGAAATGCATGTGGTCATTGCTGAGCCCTGCGGGGCAAGTAAGAATAAGCATTAGGAACACAACTCCAAGTAATAACCCAGTGTCACAAAACACAGGAAACTACCCCTTTCTTTTAGCAAAGAATATCAGACCTTAGCCTTTAGGAATATCTGTCTATTTTCACTCTGCCATACTTTCTAATGCAATCCCTTGGCCGCTGTGGTCCCAGCTGTACAGCCAAGCTGCCTGATCACCTAAAGGGATCCACACAAGTGGTAACTTTATCTCTACAGGTAAACAGCTAAAATATACAGTTTGTGCTGTGTAAAAGGTAAAGAAATATAAGCCCTATCCAGCCCCTGATGTTTCCCCACCTCCTGTCAGTAATGGGACACAAGCCAAAGAAGCTAACAGTGCAAGGTGCCAAGTATCTCCTGTAAATTAACTCCCGATGTCCTCAGTCCTAAAACAGGTCACAGGCTGTGCTTACTGGAAGGATACTCACATAGGTCTTCACACATATTTTTACCCCTCCGTGTGACAGAAAGAAACTGTTTGTACAAACAATGACTTACAGCAAAGAAAGCAAGCCAACCGCAAAAATTACGCTGAATATAGCAAGAAGAATGTAATGCACACTTCAGCTTTCTCCATGAGACCGGTTCCGTGGCTGCTCCATGGCTACTCAAGCCCAGTGCCACCCCTCAGAGCACCTCTCCATGGCTAACAAGGCTGGCTCCAACATGGGCAACCGCTCACCAGAGCCAGCCTCTGCCTCCTGGTGTACTGTGGGCACAGGTCAGCAAGGGCCAGCCAAATCTGTTACTGCTGAAAATGGCCAACTCAGCCGAAAGCGAGAAGGGAAGAAAAAAAAANCTGGTCTGACTTAGACTTCTGCAAAGGTTGTAGGTGACCTGTTGGTACAGTGTATTTGAATCCAGCTGGCAGCGAGGACACAGCCCTGGTATGCTACCATGTAATTTCTACAGAGAGAGTTTCCAGAAAGGAGCTGCACTTGAAATAACTAAACCAAAGGAAAAGTGAGAGTGCCGGAAAGCTATCTAGCCTGTTGGCCTGCACAATGCAGTAGCTTTATAATAGCTCTTGCAGGGTAATAAATGTGCTGCAATACCAACAAACCTTGGAGTATATTAAAGCACATTTGGAGTGAATTAAAGCTGGCGGCACACATACACAAGGAAAGATTCTGGTTTTAGACAACCGTCTTTGAAATGTAAACAACAGCTGAAGATTTGGCCCAGCAAGCGTAAAGAAAACTCAACCAAATCCATCATCTCAGGCTTCACAACAGATGTTTGTGGGATGCAACAACTGCAGTTCATAGTTTTCCTTTTGAATTTCCACTGGATGAAACAGATCCAACAATTACAACGAGACAAATTCAAGGCCATGATAAGGTGTTGTGCCAGAAAGCCTGCAGCTGGCCAAGGAAACTATTTAGAAACTACTCAGCACAAAGTTCTCTATTACAGGACCTGTGGATGGCAGCTGTCCCTGCATTCAGAACAAGCGGTTGTACATTCAAGCATGAGACATCAAGGGTCCTTGAATAAGCTCCTTTGATTCCCCCAATCCATCTGAGCTATGTTTGCATTACTCCTGCTTCTCCCAGCAGAAACCATTCACATGGCAATGGGCAAGGCATGGGGCTACCACCAATACTTCTATGATAGCATCCACAATCAAAATCTCAGCGTAGTGATCTCCCACCAGGCACTGACACTGACAAACAAAAACCAAAATGAAATCACGCCCTCCGTAGCAAACAGGAACAATTTAAAATGTAGATTTCTCTAGGGTTTTTGTCTTAGTTGTGGCTTTTAAATAAAAAGACACACTAGGAAGACAGGCCACCGCTTAGTATGTTCATGCACTATGAACCTAACTTTGTCACCAGCCTGTTTCCTCTTTTACAGTCAGGCTATGTAACTCATCTTTCACAACAATGTTTTCCTGTTCAAATTAAAAATATTCAGAGTGGCACAAAAATAATTCTTTTACACTTCAGTTACTTGATGGCATGCTAACACTGCTAAATCATGTATACACTGAGTAATATACATGTCAAATTTAGGGGATTATTTAAACAGTTTCCTGCTTGCACAAATGAAGGAAAGCCTGAATTTAGGAGTTGCATAGAAGTAATTTATAGTTCTGTCTCAAAAGGGGCAATGCTAGCATAATTTGCCCCTCCTTTATTCACCTTTGGTGTTTGTAGGCTTTGGGTCATAATGTGACAATACATTTCAGGAGCATGCTTGGCACACGGGGGAGTAACAGGTCCCTTTCCATGCATGCTCCGCAGACCTCATGGACTACATCTTGTGAGTCCGCAAGACGTTACCAAGAAAAGTAAAGCCGCTGCAGGAAGCTCCCCATCACTATCCATATCTGCCTCTCTGCTGGAGAGCTCTTATAGGTCTGCAAGCTGAAAAGGACTGAAAACCTGTTTCGCGTTTTACCGTGTCTGCATGAAGTCACCCAGAGCTGATGAAGCATAACCATGCCAAGTACAGAGTCACTCACACTATATGGGAAAAGGTAGGTCCTGCAGCATAAAAGAGAGAACTGCAAGGAAAAAAAACCCTCCGTTACAGTTACATCTATTGGTAATACCGACTTTCTGCATAGAGAACAGGTAGGTATTACTACCTTCCATGCAGTACAACTTCCTATGTACAAGCACTACTCCTTCCTTTCTTCCTTCCTACATTTCCCTATAGAAATTTCCAAGTACTTCTCCAACAGCTGCAGGGTGAAATCTTGCCTCTACCAATGTCAGTGGGAAATCTGCCATTGACTCCAATGGGATCGTTATTTCATCACGTTTTGGGAAAGATCTTTGCCTGAGTGTGTGCTGCAGGACTTGGTCCAGGAAGAGCCAGCGCTCTCTTGTCAGCAGCACAACTCCTCCCCTTGCCTAATTTCCATAATAACTTGGAGACAGCAAGACTTTTTTTTTTTTTTCACCCCTATTAATTCTAGCCATGATGGATGCTCTGTGGAAGCTGAACATTACCTCTGCAAAATGATCTCTGGAATAATTGCAGAATTTAATGCCCTTACATTCCCCAAACAGGCAGTGCTACCTAACCAGAATTTGACAATATTTCTTTAAAGTTGCTAGTATTATGCTTCTGTGGATATAAATTCCAGTTCTCTTCACTCTTCCCAGTTAAAACCTTCTCTTTGGATAAAGGAATAGATCATCAAAAAGGGCAGTTCTAGTCAACAGTTATTAATAATGACAACCCTAATAACACAATCACTTCCATACGGTTTGTATTCAGTAGCTTCACACACATTCAGTCAATAAACATTCTTATACCTTGGTAGTCAGTGAAATATTGATTATCTCCTCTACTTCATTTTGTCTTTTATAAGCTAGGAAGTACCAGTGAAATTATGTGACTTGCTTGCAACAAAGCAGAGTCCAGAACTCAAATATTTTCACCTTCCAAATTGCTCAGGCCCCTTCCAATTTGTAGTTGCACACATAGCTGCTTTCATCATTTAAGCCATCTTATGATTTAGTTTAAAAAGAGACCATAGTTTAGGTAAAATATAATTCAGGAACACCTACAATAAGCATTTCCATCAGTCTTGAGACCAGCTGAAGAAATTTTACAAATCAATTGCAGCCTAGTATTTGCAACGCTGTACAGGAACTGCAGTCCTTCAAATGGTTTACTTGCTCACAGTTTGCTACATTTATTAGGAAAATGTTAATCACTGTTGTTTGTCAAATTCAAACAGACAATTTAAGTCAGATCTACACCCTGTCAAACTTATTATTTGTACAGAAGGATGGAAACTTTAATTGTTACAACAAAGACCTTTCCAAGCTGAGCATGACATAAGTCATTCTGGTACTTCTGGCATTTTATAGCCATTCCCATTTTTAAATGGATGCACCTCTCTCTCTACAGCCTCCAACATGCTTGTCTTTTAAGCAGCTAGATGTATCAGGCAGATATGCCGATACCCTGCCTTACCTCTGTTAAGCAGGAAGTACTCTGGCACCATAAATTTCAAAATCCACAACTCTCATTAAAAGCAAAACCAAAATACGCACACGCAGTAGGACAGCAGAATCTCTCCAGGAAGATATCATACTCTATCAGCTTTACAAGACAAACTCACAAACATAACATTTAAGCCACTCTGAGGAGGAGGACTCACAATAGAGAGCTACTGCATGGAAAGAAGCATCAACTTACACCACACTGCATTTCAACATGATCCCAAAATCCTAGGCTGGTTTAATAGGAGAAGAAATGCTACTGTACACTTTATAGAACAAAAGAACCTTCCAAAGCTTTCATTTCAAAAGCTCTGTCTGTCAATTACTGTTCTGGAGACTAACGATGAGCAAAAAAATCAGTGCTTCTCTGAAATTAACAGGTAGGCTTTGCAGAAGGTGCTGCAGAAGCCCTGGGTACTGCGTGCGCAGAGATGACTACCTGACACCTTCCACCACAGAAAGCTGAAGCTTCTTTGAGGAAGCTCCTACCCATAACTGTCTTTCTCCCATTACCTGCAAGAGCTGCTAAACAAGCAGATGTTCATCAGCCATCAGTGCTTCAGCAGGAGCATGAACTGTCCTGCCAGAACTCACTCTGTCCAGCAGAGTCTCAAATAGTGAAATCCAGTGTACCATTAGAAGAAAGGTTTTCTGCCTTGCCTGTGACCAGTGCAGACACTCTTTGGGTTCCTTCATCTCCCGTAAGACAAAAATTGAGACACGTCAACCAAAAATGTAATGAAAGAAGATTTGCACTGAAGAGAATAAATTCAATTGCTTCTTCAATGGTGCAAAGCAATCCAACTTACCCCTCCGCAGTCACGATCCAATTTGCTGTACTAACACACCTACACACCCACCTTTTCCCTCCTCTGCTGTTGCTGTACAGACCAACCTGAATATACAAAAGAGCCAGTACACCTGAACATAAACTTCATCACTACCTGTGCGCTCTGCATGGACACAAACTTTCAGCCTTGCAGCTGGAATTAACCAGAAAGTCTAAGGATTCACAGGCCTGGTGAAGATGATAACTTGTGATTTTTCTGCATTTTCAGCCAGCACTTGCATACCCCTTAACAATGAAGGTGCCAAAAGGCATGGCTCAGAGCCAGAGGAAAAATTGCCATCACCCTTAGCAGTTTTCAGATTCAGCCCATAGATTTTGTTAAGTTATTAAAAAAAAAAAAGNAAGCCCATCTTTTTCTGTGCTGTGCTATATATCATGCTGCAAGACAGGAATGCCGAAAGGCTATTTTACATGCTTACATTATAGAGCAAAATAATGTCTTGGATCTTATGAAATTACATTGTGCGAGGGGAATAAAACTGTCATTCTAGCAACCTCAAGATGAGACATACGTTGTCCCCTCCCTCCAGAAGAGCAACATGAGAATGCATAGGCATGTGCATGAGCAGGTTTCACTACAGCTTAGCTCAAATAAGGCTTCTCATCATCTGTGGGTTTAAAAACAGCTTATTAAGCACCCTGAGGAAGCATGGGTATTGCAGTCAAGTTTAACACTGGAGCAGAAACTTTCCCAAAATGGGGGAAGACGACTGGGGCTCCCAACTCATCAGGTTGGTAAAGAATTTTTGAAACACTTTCCAAAACTTTACATGTTTCTAGTACTTTAAGGTTAATTCATTAGCAGCAAATCAACGTGATTTTTTCAGAAAAACTGGGAACGGAGACTAATTGGCACTGAAGGAGACTTTCTGAACGACATAAAAGGATAGGGGAAAGTGTGCTTTTTCCTCTTCTGAAACCCTTCAATACAAGAAGGATATTGTCCTCTGATTTGTAAATGTTAAAGAAAGTCAGGGCCTTCGAAGCAGATGTTGGTCATGTGCTACCTGCTGGAAATAACACACCACATATACACAAATACCATAACTACATAAACAGAGCACAAATAATTGTGCAATAATGCTGCAAAAAATCTGCTATATTAAAAAACGAAAAACGATGAGTAATACTTTCAGTGCTGGCCTAAAAGCAGTCCACAGTATTTCACTTCAACACATTCATTAAGGCTCCAAGATTTTTTTAAGCCTTCATAAAAACAAAATTAATGGATATTGCTGAAACAATAAGTATGATTTGATCTTTACAATAATAACTAAAAAGCCTTGTAAAGCATAAGAGCAAGCAGCAATGAGGCTGGGAACTAGAAAGCATCAGGCTTCCTATTACACTCAATTAAATTGTTAATCATGTCATGTACTCACTTTTTAATCTCTTTAAATCAATACAGCAGTATGATAAGTAATACATTTGTTTTTGAGAAAGCTTCTGATGTATACTTGGTTGCCAGGAATGAAAACCGTTTATGAAAAAGTAATTTACAGCAAAAGTTTATATGAAGTATAGAGCTTCGTGGATATCAAGCCATATGAACAACAATTCAGATCAGACAGAAACAAAAATATGCTAAAGTTTAATATTAATTCCTCATACTTCTGGGACCTTTGATCTACAGTTTGTAAAGCTTATATTTATAATACAGTTTCTACTGTTTCATAGTAGTTTATATATCTTTTCAACTCTTCCAAGATTGGTGAAATCCTGTTCATAACATGCAATGAACACTATGCAGTTGGTATGTCTTAAAAATTGGGACTTCATTATGCAATCGGTTGCCTTTGCCTTAAATAGGTGAAACAAAACCTGCAACAAAATTAATCATAATCTACGGGCCTTTGACAACAAGTGTTCTACTGTGCTAGTTTTGGCTGGGATAGAGTTAATTCTCTTCATAGTAGCTAGTATGGGGCTATATTTTGGATTTGTGCTGAAAACAGTGTTAATAATACAGGGATGTTTTAGTTATTGCTGAGCAGTGCTTACACAGAGCCAAGGCCTTTTCTGCCTCTCACACCACCACCCCCAGCGAGTGGGCTGGGAGTGCAGAAGAAGTTGGAAGGGGACACAGCTGGGACAGCTGACCCCAACTGACCAAAGGGATATTCCATACCATATGATGTCATGATCAGTATATAAAGCTGGGGGAAGAAGAGGAAGGGGGGGGACATTCAGAGTTACCGCGTTCTGTCTTCCCAAGTAACCGTTACACATGACGGAACCCTGCTTTCCTGGAGATGGCTAAACATCTGCCTGCCAATGGGAAGTGGTGAATGAATTCCTTGTTTTGTTTTGCTTGTGTGCATGGCTTTTGCTTTATCTATTAAACTGTCTTTATTTCAACCCATGAGGTTTTTTTTAGCTTTTCCTCTCTCTTCTCCCTACCCTATTGGGGAGGGGAGTGGGGGGAGGAGGGAGCAAGCAGCTGTGTGGTGCTTAGTTGCTGGCTGGGCTTAAACCACGACATTTTCCCAGTCTTGCAGCCCAACAGAATTCAACAAGAACATGTGTTCTTCCATATGTCTTTTCCTAAACTTTAATCCCCATTGCAGTGAGACCTGCACCAGGCTTAACCCAACTCCATCGCCCCCTCAGGACCTTGCAGTCATCCAGTTTTTTCATACATCAGTCTTCTCCTCATCCTGAGTCTAAGCCTAACCCCCATTGTCTCCATACACTGCACAGCTCACACCCAGCATCAGGTCTGAGCACAACCAAATTCACCACCGTCAACTCCACCCCCAATCTGGCCCTGCTACTGAAACCACAAACTTCACCTTGCTTCTTTTATCACACCTTTTCTTAGTTGAATATGAATCCTGCTCCTAAGTAGACCTAAATCACCAATATCTTTGCAAAATGATACATAAGGCGTTTGTGTTTGATGTCACCAGCATTCACATTACCCATGTGATCCATGTAGGATTCAAAAATTACATTGAACTGCTTCTGCCTTTTATACCCCACAAGCCCTCATCTTCTCAACCACACCTCTGAATTTTGTCTGGAATAAGAAAACAAATGCTATTCATGTAGAAATGTGACATTCATGGCTGCCAGCCATCTCGTCACCCACCCTAGCATACAACGTAAGACTTGGACAGAAACCAAACAATTCTCTCACCCAAAATTGTACAAAAAAAAAATTCTAACATTAAACACAACCAAGTGATTATTACCTGCAAAAAAATGAAATGAAAAAAAAAAAAAAAAAAGCTTATTTGAACAGGCCAAAGCCAGCCCAGACCACGGCCCTGGGACCTGTTACTTTTACAATTGCTCATCCTCTTTTAACAAGCCCTAACATTAATAATAATGCCAATGAATGCCCAAATCACTAATCATGGCTGACTTCACTAAAAAAGTTTAACACAACTCTTCTTCCCAGTTCAACCCGTATCCTAAAGCTGAGGACCACAGAAGATTTAGCAAGAAACACAAAGTCTCATTCTTGTGTTTTCAAAACTTGACCTTACCAAATAACCTGGCACATTCAGCACCAGCTTTCATCCCACCCCAGTGATTCCTTAAAGATATAGGAAGAAAGGGGCCTCTGCTCTTTCCTCACCCTTTCCTCACTAGCACTACCGCAATGCCCACACCTACAACAAACCTAAATACCCCCTAGTCCCTCCTGCCAAAACTACCTCTTGTGCCACACTAACTGCTCCTGCAGGGGATTCAGCATGAAATTGATTGTCTTCTCAAGGGGAGAAAAGGTGGCAGCTCTGACACCAGCCTAGAAGGAAAAAAGGGGGCAGAGAAAGAAAACACAGAGACTTTGATGAATTTGTCATTACTTCAGACCTAAAGCAGGGAGCAACTGTCAGAGCCTGCCATGTTGACTGTTTAGATGCTATGGTAATTCTCCATGCATTTCCACATGCTCCCAGGCCTTAGGCAGGATGATTAATAGCCTTCCCTTACAGCCCTGTACGAATGGGAAGGTAATGACAGTGACAGATCACTGTAGCCAAGACTCCTAGTTGCCACTGGCCTTCGGAAACCCGTAAATGTTGCGATTTCTTTAAACTGCAGGTAAGGTGTGCCAGCATCCCTGCCTCTAGTTAGAACCCGCCATTACAGCTTCATGCAAATAACTCTCAGCTAAGCAAAGATACTTTAACAGTCTTGCAAAGCACTGATCAGGGTGAGAGAGCTAGAAGAATGTCAATCACCAACTAAGCCATAAATGCTTCATTTTAAAAAAATTAAACAATTTAATTCTTTTTCTTTTTTTTTTTAAACTCTAAGCACGTAGGACACATCTGCCCTTTTAGTAAGGCCTGAGAGCCTGTCACTTTCACCCTGACACATCCCCTCATGATCCTCAGAAGCTCTGAACTCTACTAAATCTAAATTCCTAGAGGCATCCTGATAACTAATAAAGGCAAGTCATTCATGCCATCCTCTAGAAAAATCAAGGCTTGCTTTCAGATATCTTCCCTGCTCTAAAATCCTTGGAAATTCAATTTGCATGCCTAATTAGCATCTCTGCCCTTGTGCCACGCTGTTTACAAGAAGCAGTCCTCATCACACAGTTATGCATCTGTATTTCCTCCGCTTCTGAGTATACATTGTGCATTTTAATTCTTGAATCTGTTTCACTTGCTGGTTTGTGTGCGAGACACACACATCAACACTTTGAAGAGCCAGCCTACCACCTTCATATCTGTTTTTCTCAGTTATATTTATGATCCAGCTCTTGAAATTCCTTTACATAAAGCTTTTCTGAAATACCTGAAATCCACCATAGCGTCACCTGTGCAACTGTGAAAAGCCTTTTGATCTTAGAAGTAGAAATGGCCTTGGAAGCTCATGCAAACTTGAAAGGTAGCACAGCGAGGGATGGAGGGCAGGGCAGCTGAAATCTGAGTATCAAAAGAATTTTTTTTTTATTATTATTATTTTATTTTTTTTAATGAGCACATGTACCTGTTTTCTACCCGTTCTATTTGGGCATGGATTTAGAGCTCCTGTCTACCTGCAACTCTGCCCAGCCTCCAGTGCCATCTCTCACACACACATGGTTCCGGGGTGCAAGGAAAATGCCACCTTGCAGATGGGGAATGGGGCGGACACCTGCGAAGACGCTGGAAGAATTAAAGATATCATGCAAGTAATGCAGCAATGTATTGTGAGAGGCGATGAAGAGTAGCATTAACATATTCTCCTAGGTATATATTAGTTGACTATTTGAGTCCATAATGAATCAGCAAAAGTTGTTTGGGAAACAAATTTAACACAGTCTGCAAATAGCCCAGATGCTGTGCAATGCTGATGATGAAACAGCACCAGAAAAGCTTGTGTGGCAAAAATCATCTGAGCAAGACTGGCAAACTAAGAAGTAACTCTATTCCTTTCATATCCTAAGCTTAATACCTAACAATTTAATTTGCCTTTCCTTCATTTGTTTACTCTTTGCAACTTCCTCACACGACAGATTTTTACTTGGACACATCCTTGTGCCAAGGAACACCACGTTTGTCTGGTGACTGAGAAACACACGTGCAAAGAGGCTGCAAAAAACTCTTGGGTGTTTTCCTCAAGAAACTACTTGTGACGCATTATGGATGCCCCCACAGGGGGTGATCAGCGGGCCTCAAACTTTTCAGTTTTGTGACAAAACACCATCTTTGGACCTTTCCAAACCAACAGTAAGGGCAGGCCCAGAACAGAACTTCATGTCATTTCATGGCCTCTCTCCTACAGTTGCTGCACTTCCTATTTTCACCCTGACTTGAAAACCCAGTGTGCTCAGACACATTTTTTGCTGCTATGTGTAAATACTGACCTGGAAATACCTGCACTGATAGACTACTATTTGTTTTTACATGATGTATATTTAAAATTTTCTTGTTTGATTTATTATTTGTTTTGATGGACGCTTGACCATTTTGATATGCTTCAGCCACTAATAGGAGACAATATCATTTTGAGACAGGGCACAGCAAGGGTTCAGATTCCATCACAGTACAGTCCCTAGTTGATAAAAGCTTGGAAAAAAATGTGTTAAACTGTATTAAAAAATATTCATCCTCCATCTTCTAATAAGCAAAGCCACAATGTATTGTTATTTGTGCATGTGTACTACATGTACTACAGTAAGTGTGAGCTCCATCAGAAATGACTAGCCTCTAAATTCCTTGGTGATCAAGCCAAAATTGTGCAGCTGGTCAATAATTAGTAGAGTACAAAACAAAGCATGCACTGAACACTCTGTAATCACTGGAAGAGTGATGTTCCATGGAGGGAGGAGGTTTTCCAGCATTTTTCCAGTTTTTTCAGGTTTTTCCCTGGCCCAGGAGGGACACGAGCTCTAACGGGGTTGCTCTGACGATGTGACACAGCACAAGGGCAATGAATGGGTCAGACTTGAAACCCACCCGGCCCAGACACCGGACAGTCAGCAGCAGACAGCATAGTCTGAGTACAGATTGAACCTCTCTCTAGCATACACCTTTGTTTTTTTAGAAATCCAGGGGTTACATGCTCCCACACAAATTGGGAAAAATGCATCACTGCAGAGACTTGAAGAATTCTGCATGCAGGGCCCTGTTATTAATGCTCTTGTTCCTCCAGCAATCAACAAAATATGTTCCTCACAAGTAGCAGCACTTTATAAACAAATAAAAGGCATGACCCCTGCCCCAAGCAGTTTACAGTGGAATGAGAAAACATGGTGAAAGGCAGGGGAGTGGAAGAAGAGAATTGATACAGCACAATGTTGGGAGGGCGCCTGCTTTCATGGTCCAAGCATCCTGCTATTTCCATCTTTTAAAACACTGGCACAAGCCTTCAGGACCATGCCTGCCCGATTATCACTAACGTGCCAGCATGGCAACCCTAACGTTCGCATGAATGATTCCTTTCTCTAAATCCCCCCTTTTCCTTTGCTTGCAATGCTATTGTTTCAGTAAGATCTCATTACATATTAATAACCATTCACCCATTCATTCCAATTCCAGATGGGAAATACCAGCTACATAGGGGCTGACAGAATGAGATTTTTATTCACAGGTCTTAACATTTCACTCATGTTTCCAACTTCACCATGGGTTTCAAAGCAAGGAGAGAAGAAACAGCCTGGCGTTCATCCATCAATCTACTTGACTTTTTCCAGGACTACAATCTAATTCTGTGCCTGCTTAGATTAACCAAGAGTTTGACTTTTCAATTGTCACCTCATCCCTCTGCCAGCTACATTTTCCAGCCAGCTATCCCTTCATGTCTTTTCTTCTCCTTCTGTTTCAAGCAGGAGAGCTATTCACAACCAATGCAGTGGGCTTAATCACGATGCAGCCTCCTCTTATTAACAGTCATGAAGCTCAAATAAGGATATTGTTGATAAGCATATTAACCACCATGTGAGAATTTTAAACATTTCAGAGTCTTCTGCACTGAAGCTCTGCTTGGTGTCTCTCAGTAAAACATAATGGCCCTGTATAATGTAGCTTTACAGCCCTGTTCACTTCAACTGCATATACGAAACACATACATATACCACTGCAGTTCTACATAGTATCTTACTCTTTCTTCCTCTTTCCCTGCCACCATCCTGCATCATGACCCTGGTAGTCACTCAATGAAAATGAACAGTATTTAGAGTTCAAACTCTTTGACCTGAGCCTTTTATTATCTGGTTGTAGAGTCCTGTAATGTCTGATTTCTCTGCTCTTTCTACTGTTCTCTCTTTGGAAATGGATCAATAATGTATTTTCAACAACACGAAAGGTAAGTCCATGGGAAAACAAATATCCATCTCCATATCACAAGGCAATTATGTCAATTTAGTGTCTCATGTCCCCAGGCAAGTTTCCTATCTGTTAATAAGAAAACCTAATTACTAGCCAAGGTTTAAGCATACTTACACCTGAGCTGTGCAAAACAATCATTCCGAATCAAGATGCTCTCTTAAAACAAACAACCCTTTTAAACTTGAAAAAAGTATTTACTGGGACAAAAGGGTTATTTATGTAGAAAATCACATCTTCAGTTTTGTTTTTTTGTTGGGTTTTTTTTTTTTAATCATACGTTGCTGTGATTTTAAACAGCATAAGGTGTACATCCAAACAGACTATACTTATCAGTATGCGAGATGCACACACATGGAAACACACACACAATAAAAAGAAGATTCCGTTACAGACAAATATTTTCCATATATAATTCATTTTTATTAGCGTGTCTTAAAATTAAAGCTTGAATAGAATGCACTTTCTTGCATATATCTGTAAGTAAAGGCTAGCACATCCTTTACAACTGTTTTCCCTCCTTCGGTGGCCTGCAGGAGATGATTATTTTACAGTTTGTTATTAGGGTGACCACAAAAGCCACCTTCATTCTCACAGGCACTGAACCCACCCAATCCTTTTCCAGAGCTGGGGCTGTTCACTTGCCTCATGCACACTCCACCTTCAGTCCCATCAAGCATACCGCTCATTCTCCATTTCTTAAAGGGCTGACTTCTTTGACTTGACACCCAAAGATGCTGAGCCACTTGCAAACCTGTGGGACCAATTCCACTCTGCCTGGGAGTCATCAGGCATTTAAAACTTCCCCTTCTGTGTTCAAAACATTTAATTAACTTCCTACACATAGCATACTACACTACCTGCTCTGTTATTTTTCAGGAAGTTTTATCATTCTCCCTGCTCCAAACCAGACTGCTTTTCTGCAACCAAAAGATGAAAATCTCTCTACCATTGTTTGCAGTTTCCTCTGTGTATACCTCTGCCTTGAACTAGAAGAATATGAGAGAATACTGTAGACACTATACAGAAAACGAGTTGCCTACATGCTCATACACACATAGAACAACTTGACAATAACTAAACACGCCTCTAGAGGATATCAGTATTTGCAGTTCTAAAGAAATTATGCTCTATATTTAGACACCACTAGATTATGCTTTCATGCTTCAGTTCATGAAGTTGCCCAGAAAGACAAGACTGCAATGTCTTCTTTAAGTTACTGATAGGTGATTTCAGTTACAGTAACTTTCACTGCCAAGCATCAGTTTGCAATTAAACTGTAAATATATCTCACACTGAAAAATACACAAAGTACGTAAAGTGAACTACAAAGAAAGGACAGGTATTCAAGAAAATTCCCCTGGAATAGAAGCATTCCTTAAGTATGAAAAAAAATAAATTCTCAATCATTTATGCCTGGGAAGCTTCCTTTAGCAAGCCCACATTTTTTTGTTTATTTCAGCAGAGTATCTCTAGAATCACAGAATGGTCAGGGTTGGAAGGGACCTCTGGAGATCATCTAGTCCAACCCCGCTGCCAGAGCAGGGTCACCTACAGCAGGTTGCACAGGATGGCGTCCAGGCGGGTTTTGAATGTCTCCAGTGTGGGAGACTCCACAACCTCTCTGGGCAGCCTGTTCCAGTGCTCTGCCACCCTCAAAGTAAAGAAGTTCCTCCTTGTATTAAGATGGAACTTCCTATGTTCAAGTTTGTGCCTGTTACCTCTTGTTCTATCACTGGGCAACACTGAAAAAAAGACTGTTCCCATCCACCTGGCACCCTCCCTTTAAGTATTTATAAGCATTGATAAGATTCCCTCTCAGTCTTCTCTTCTCCATACTAAAAAGACCCAAGTCCCTCAGCCTTTCCTCATAAGAAAGATGTTCCAGTCCCCTAGAAAACATGAATTAATAATCTTGGTAGGTAAAAGACAGGCAATTTCCAAATGTTAATGAATGCTGGGATCCTTCCAGAGGCTGCTGGTATCTCTAGTATCTCCAGTGCTGCCTGTCACTTTGTCAACAGGGTAAAATTACAATGTCTACAATTCAGATCCGGCAGGATCCAGCAACGCTGGGAGTGGACACGACACACAGAAATAATCAAAGACCAACATCAACTTCAACCTGTGGCTTGTGAGAACATCAAGTGGTAGGTGAAGGCAAACACAGGAAACACTGCAAAAGAAAAAGTAGGAAAAGCAGGAAGAGTAGCATCTTTTCCCAAACTCTAGGACTCTAAACCAACTCCCACTGAAGCTGGCACTGCTGTCAGGAGGGGGAGAAGGAGATGACCTCTGCTTTGCCCCGAGCCTTCTAGCAACGTATTCCCAGCCCCTGCACTCTTCCAGCACAAGCATTTATGTAACTGTACAAGCTAGAAATAACCCAAGTACACGACAAATGACTATGGATGGAGTCTCCAAGGTCGATGAGTAATAACAAAGAAAAGAGGAATCATTCCATCCTCCTTTCCAGTAGCTAAAGGAGGAAGTTAAAATGCCCAAATTGCAACCCCAAGGAAGCCATGCTTTCCTAACACATGCCATTCCTCCCTGTAGCTGCAACTCCACAGCATCTCAACCACTGTCACTCACTGACAGAGGTAATTCATTGACCTTAAGAATGCCAAAAATATTGACTAGCCCTTTATATTTAAAGGTTCAGAGCCCACCTCCAGTGTTTTGCATGCAAACATACCACATTCACCTAAGTTTTCAGCCAAGACATCTTTGCATTAGAAAGCATATAAACAGCGATTGCATTTTAAATGGAGCTGCAAGCAACTGGAGAGGAAGATACCTCCCTCTCTCCCTGCAATAGCTGAGCAGTTGACACCGATAGAAACAAAAAAGAAGGGAGAAATCAAAGTGTGATAACCTGTGTTGATGTGAGGTGAGCTCTTTAACCTCTTTCTGACCAGTCTTTTCCTCCTGACATTTAGCAGACAGCCAAAGCTTATAATGGAGGATTAGCGGAGAACCACTTTTCAGCGGGTATTGACCACCAGCGTTCTGGTACATTGACTTTCATCACTTGCTCACAAGACAGACAGGCAGGTTTTATAGCCAATAGTACTCCATATCATCTGCTCAAACACTTCAGGAAAAAGTAATAGGCAGAAGAAATTTTTATCTGCTAGTCTCAACATCAGCCTTAAGATTTCTTTTTATTTTGTACTCAACCAATATTTCATTTTCTCCCCCAATGTTACACTTTTCAGAAACTCAAGTTCAGTCATTTACAAGCTTCTACTAAAAATCCACTTTAAGACTAAAATCCACTTTATCTACTAAAAAAAAAAATAATCCAGCTTTAGTGACGCGTGCCCAGTCTTCTCTATACCCACGACTACTTAAAAAAACTGAAGCTATTTAATACTTAGGTCCATTGGGACTTGTATACAAATAAATCCATCAGTAAGCATCATCCTTATTTTCCTTCTTCCTTATGCTAGGCCATCTGTGCAACCCACTGCACAGCTAGAGGAAAAAAAAAAAAAAAAAACACAGAAAAGGAGATGCTCTAACATTAAAGGAAAACAGTTATTTGAGAGAAGAGCATTTTGCTGGTGGTAGCATCTTCAGCAGACAACACTTTTGAATTGAAGGAGAAATTAACACTTATTTCAAGGGAGATTTTCCTTTATCCACACCCTGATGGAAACTGTCAGCACACAATCATAGCTCCAAAATGTTTCCACCACATTTGTCTCTTAATCACACTAACAGATCTTTACACCATTAACTTGTCTCAAGAGGTTACACCTCTGTTTATAAGGACAGAAGTCAGTAAATTCTCTGAACCAGTCTCGTTTTTGCTTTTCTTGCTCATAACTGTATTACCAGGGGAAAAGAAGAGGCTGGTTTTAAGCCCTTTAATTTTGCTTCAGGGTTTTAACAGCAAAACCTGAGCACTTGCTGCTCACCTAAAACACGGGGGGGGGGGGGGGAAGTCGC